>JAGDQP010013554.1:16590-45282 GCA_022664845.1 Lepisma saccharinum
TATATATATATATATATATATATATATATATATATATATATTTGGTCTCAATAGTTAGATTTTTGGTATTCTGATTGGAATTTTCTTCTTTAGGATGCATTCCAGAGTAAGATAACGTTTAATCCATCTTGATATGACCATTCTAACGCGAGATATTAAAATATAAATAATTCACAAAATGGCCGCCGCACCTAAGTGATGACATATATTATGGAAAATCCGAGATAGCTATTTTTCTCGGTGTGTCATTCTGAGCGAAATGCCGTTTGTTCCACTTTTCTAGCAGATATTTGTATTTGTCTCAAAAAATTCAAAATGGCGTCCTGGAGAGCTTCCAGTTCGTTTAATCGTCCATCTGCAACCTGCTTTTTCCCAAACTCGATATGGCAAACACGAATCTGAAGTCCTTTGATGTGTATATCATCTCTAAATAAGAAAACATTTTCTAAAAATCGTTAATTTTTAACATGGGATTAAATAGGAATTTGATACATTATGCATTAAGCTCATAAATGAAACTATCTGCTAATATGACTGCCGGAAACTATATCACATGACACGTTGAAGACTGTTCGATTCGAATTTCAAGCTTCGCTTGTCATGCTGACTACATTATCGTTTCCTTGTGGAATTCAATGCGGAAATCGAAATTTGCTAATTTGGCCAAGATGGCCAAGATGGCCGTATCCGGAATCTATATCACGTGATACGTTATCAACAGTTTATTTTGTATTGGAAGTTGCATCCACTACTGCTAATACTAGTACTACTACTATTACTACTGCTGCTGCTACTACTATTATTACTACTACTACTACTAGTGCTAATACTACTACTATTACTACCACATGATGTATGGACAGAACCACCACTGATAACAAATAGACAGACAGAATGGAGATATAGAAAGAAACCTTTGGGTAACCTTTCACACGATTTTCCCATTCGAAAAGGAAAAATAGAAACTGCAATGTTATGAAGACACATGTGTCATTTTCCATTGAATATTGAAGCACTGAATTGAATTATCAGACTTGGTTGTTCTCAAGCCGGTTAAGCCCTGCCCGTTTGTGCCCGGCTCGAGATTCGGGCCGGGCCGGGTAGGGCCGGTCAAAGAATACAGATCCAGCCGGGCCGTCTTCGGGCCTGGGTTTGCAAGGCTCTGCTACCAACTGAGCAGCGGCCGATCAGTATCACAACTAAAAATCTGAACCTCAACTGAACTCTTCCTGATATTCCATATTCGGAATAAAATTTGGATTCCATTCTTGAACATTTTATCAATCAAAAACTAAACAAATATCCCATGTTCATATAGATGCAGTCGTTTACATTTCATTGTGTTCATCTTACATTATCCACATAATAGAACAAGATAATAAAATACACATTTTACCACAATATAAAATTTAATATATTATTTTTTTTAAAAAAAAAGGACTATAATTTGTTCTTGCTATGGCAATTCCAAATTCAACAACTGATTACACATTTGAATCAAGAACGTCTAGGTTATTAGATGTCTTCTTTAATTCCTTTTTGTTCTATCTTCTTTTGAGTTTTATTTTCAATCAAGATAGAAACGTCAAATGTTTATTTAAATTTTAGAAGGTGAATAGTGCCATCATAGTGTTAGCTGATTTACGAAAAAAAAAAAAAAGTTAAGGAGAATATATATGTAAGTATTGTATTATTCATACAGCCTTCCTGTGCAACACAACACAACACTAAGACGGTATGTTTCCTAACAGTCTCAAGTTAAAAATTTATAATTATGAAGTGTTTCTTACCTGGCATTATAAAACCTACATATGGTTCTATATTCAACCAATCCTTACAATAACTTGTGTCATTTAACTTCTTGATAAATTCGAACTGTACCGGAACCTGAAAATCATAAAGCAAACAAAAATAAGGTCATACCACAAGTCCATGTCTTTTGGATACAGATTCTATCTTTCTAATAATTAAAACAATCTTGTGTTCACACAATATTGAATATCGAATTTACTTTGAGATGAAGGTTCACGGAAACGAATTTACCTATATGAGACTAAAACCTGGTCAAACAGATAGTAATGCGGTTAGGTCTGGCTATATGCAGAGCAACTGGGTATAACGATCATATTATGACTAACTTAACCATATTGAGAATTTATGAAGCACGCTTGCAGTTGAGGCATAGCAAAGTGTTCGTGGATCGTTAAAAATACAAACTAAAAATTCAATACTTTCGGAATATTTTAAAGACATTAGAACATAGACATTCAACTAGATAAATAAATAACTGTACAACAATTTAATAATTAGCATGCAATAGAGAAATCATCATCATCTTAGTACGCATCCTAATTGTTTAAATTTCACTCTTCAGATTCTTGCTGATAACTGCTGACTTCTTTCTACTTCACGCGGGTTAGGTTCGTTTGGTCAGGTGCAATTAGGTTCTGGGCGGTATGTTCTAGTACTGAGATCTGATCATAACGTAGTGTCTTGTCAATTTCAAAGCTCATAATTACTCATATAAATAAAAGACTACTAAATGCAATAAAAGAAAGTATAGTACTTGTATTCAATTCCACTCTAACAAAACATGTTAAGTTACTCTCAAGTATCCAATTGCTTCTGAGTAACTTGTCCAAACATATATTAGTAGCAATAGTAACTATCATCAACGATTACTTTATCACAGTACTGCCTATAAAATTGATCCCAGATTCAGACAATTAACTACTGGGTTGGTGCGAATGAAATGACCGCTTTGACGCCAGGTGGAAAACGAACCTCAGCAGCACAACACAGGGACCGACTGAGGTCACGCGTCCAATGCCACAAACTCTGTATACATCCAGCAAACAGGTTGGGGGGCTACAGTCAAGACGTGCTGCTAAACAGGATCGTATGAAAGCGCACCATGGAGAACACACAATTGCGAGTGATTCTTCATGAATTCAAACTGGGGCATTCTGCAAAGCAAGCTGAAAAAAAAACTGCATTTGGGACAGGAATGGCGAACGCACATTCGCCGTTGGTTCCTCAAATTTCGTTCCGGTGACACCAAATTCCACTGTCAGTCGGCGGCTCCGTGCGATGGGTAAGGTGAGAAAGTTGGACACATGGGTGCCACATGAGTTGACACCGGCCAACCACAATCGCCGTCTGGAGGTGTGCAGTTCTGAGTGTAAGGAATAAGCGGGAAGGTTTCCTTCATCGGATTGTCATTTCAGATAAAAAAATGAATCTGTTATGATAATCGTAAACGGTCAGGACATTGGCTGGATCGAGATCAGCGTCCAGGACGGTGTCCTAAACCACCTCTCTACCCACAGAAGGTGCTGTATGGTGGTCAATGGTGGGAGTGATCCATCTTGTCTTTCTCAGGCGAGATGAAACCATCACTGCAGATCGTTACAGTGCTGAACTTCATGAAATGCACCACACACTTGTCCGCAAGCATCCAGCAATCATCAACGGACATGGTGTCCTCATGTTGCATGACAATGCCCGCCCACACATCGCACAAAGAACGGTGCAGGCTCTCCATAAGCTACAGTATGAAACCCTTCCTCACCCGCCGTATTCCCCGATATCACTAACCACTGACTACCTCTTCCGGCATCTCGATCACTTTTTGGCAGGGAAGACCTTCCCTGATGATCATGCGGTGCAACATGCAGTTGAGCATTTCTTTGCAACGCCGACTCCAGGCTTTTTTCGCCACGAAATCCAATCGTTGGCTGAGCGATGGCAACAATGTGAGGATGCAGACGGCAACTACTTTGATTAACCAGGTAATGTAGTTATAATTTTCTTTTGCCTTTGGACCTTTTTCTTTTTTCTTCATTTGAGATCCACCTTCCACTCCTGTCTCTTAACATTCTTTGTTCGGATTAAGCTGTGCACTTCCAAGGTCGTACATGATGGGCAGTTGTTCGCCCTCCTCGATCTGGGAAGGCTATCCCTAGATATTTTCGGATTGCCGGAATTACGACACTCCGAGAAGCTCCTTAGTTCCCTAGTTTCGAACATACGGTGGCGAGGGATATTCTTTTGACCATGCATCCAGAATGTTCTCCTGATCTACTAAAAGTGCAAGGGGGGGGGGGGGGGGGTTTAAGGTTTTTGTAAAGATTGCTTTATTTATAGAAAAACACATAAAACATTTATACAGCACAGACAACACAGGATATCACAAACAAAGGTACTGACAAAGTAGTGGTTCTTGGTATATAAAAGTTTGATTAATTAAAATTTAGTTATGCACAGTTCACTTGTTTTTGTCCGTTGCATCTGCCCCTTGTCTATTTGTTCATTCCCTCCACAAACACACTACACTACACAAAAAGAAAGTTAGTTATAATTACATTTGTTCGTGTCATTGCTTTGGTTTCCGAAACAACGGTACTATGTATCCTGGATTATATTATTCATTATTGTTTTTAAACATACTAATGTTTACCATCAGCACACATCACACAAATAGAAAAATAGATTAACAGCTGATATTTTACGAGCGTCCTCCTGTTGCTGAGATTCCAACAACAGGGCATTCCGCGGAAAGTTGATCACTGGTTTCCAGTGGTCATTCATGCCGTGAGGCATAATCAGTTCTTTTATGATCTTTTGTCACTAATGCTTCGGCAACATTACTTTTGCTTTCTTTGGAGCGTAATTTGAGTTGTTGATTTTATTGTTATCGTATGTTATGTCTATACATTGTTTGTTGTAGATGCTCGTCTGTCTTGTACGTTCCATCGTGTAAACAAACAGTTGTCAAGTCCGGATTTTCGTTGTGTATGCATGTTGTATCTTCATCTAAGATAGAGTATCAGGTATAAACGTACCTAACATCAATTGTGTATAAAAAGGATAAAGATAATAAGATAAAATGAATTGTATGGGCGGTAACAGCACTATGGCTTACGCCCTTCCCGAGTATAAAAAGGAATCTTCCTTTCAGAGCTATTGAATATATGAAATAAAGGTATATTCTACACATGAAGTATGTTTACATATCATCAATCAGTGCTAGATGTTAATGGCTCCGACCGGATCTTTCATAATCTGCTGGTTAAGTTTATGTTCATTTTAATAATTATAATTTTACAATCACAGCAATTCACTCTCACTTCACTCTTCTTCTTTCACATTTTAACATTTTGTGTTTATTTTAGTGTTTTTGGTTGGATTTAATCACTGATTTGATTGTTCCGTTTTGCGGTTTACGTTAACGATTTTGATTAATTGTAATTAGGTGAGTGGACGTTTGATTGTTATTTTTGTTTGTTTAGGTTAATTAACGTTTACTGTCTTTAATGTTTATATTACTTTCAATTGAATCGCTGATTTGAGAAACGTCATAAGTCATGCAAACTATATTTTACAAGAGAGTTTTAAAACTTTACACACAGAGTTATAATTATTGAAAATGAATACGCTAATGTCCGCACATCAGAGCCATGTAGGTCGACTATTGTCTGCTGTTGAAACGACTGTTAGATCTAGAAGTAAATGTCCTTAAAGAATTAAAGATGCATGTCAACTCATTTCGGCACATGAGTGACTTATGACGTTTCTCAACTCAGTGATTCAATTATTATTCTAGGTTACTTTGTCTTTTACCTTACCTAGGTTACTTTGTCTATCCCACTACGCATTCCGCTTCATTCACTTCATTTAATCTCTCTAAGCACGGCTGGAAAGCCTGATCCCAGAAGATCGGTCCTAGGACGGATCCCTGAGGACAACCCTCTGTTGGTATTTTGCTCACAATGCCTCAATGCTTCTATTTTTAAAGTAATTTTGAATTAGTTTCCCAATGTTATGGTGTATATTCAGTTTCTTTAATTCCTCCATCAAGACAGGCCACCAGAGATTATCGAATGCTCCCTTTATATAAAAAAGATTCCTATAATATATCAGCATTCATTAGTTTTTAGGTTTTCTATTTTGTTACATGCTATGTTAATAGCATCCTATGCTGACTTTCCCTTTCTGAATCTGAATTGTAATTTACATTCATTTAAATTTATTCTTTTTTCATTCATTTCGCTTGCAATCATCTTTTCGAAAAATTTTACTGATCACATTTAGTAGACATCTTGGTCGATATAATTTAGCAGTATGATTAATTTTGATCTTTTCCATGTTTGCCTTTAGACATGACGTACCTGGGGCGGACATTTCATTCGCACCAACCCAATAGAAACTTCCTATATCACCAGTACAGTTCATTCATACATTTCGCCGATACAAAATAGATTATATTCATTTGTATTTCAAATAATTAGTCTGAATCTCTTTTCACTATTATGGAAGTAAATCGTTTGAAAACGAAAAGCAAAGAAAGCTAAAAAGTATTAACTATTCGTGGTTGAGACTCCGACATAGACATTATAAACATAGATATGCAAATATTTCGAACTTTAATTCTCATCAACCATCTCCTTTTCCTGAGTAAAACTGTTTCCTATTACTAAAAAAAAAATATCTTCACAAATACAAAACTTTAATAAATTCACAACAATGAATCGCTTTTAGTATTCTTTAGATTACATTAGCTTCTTTCCGGTTAGGTCTTAGGTTAATCTAAATAATGCCATTTTTTTTTAAGTCCTCGCTTAAGAAACTTATTTCCTCACGAAGTTTTTCGGTCTATAAGCCTTAGACCATCTTTTGGTGATGATACGGCGCTTCGTTGTTTAAATATGCACGTTTATACGTAACTTTGTTTAAATACTTATTTTTCTATATAACTAACTTTAAGAGGTGTTATATACAAGAAGAGTGTCTGAAGTTTATAGACCGAAAAGCTTTGTGAGGAAATAGGTTTCTTAAGAGAGGACTAAAAAGACGTAAAATACATTGTTGTTTTAATGTTAAGTTAATTTCTGTGACAGTATGGTCTGCAACCTCTGCAATATCTGACAATGTCAGATAAAACCCACATATCAATATTTTTCTATCATCATTATAATCAATTTTTGCAAAGTGCCTCAAATTACATACTTGTAGCAGCTCGTATCATTCACAACTGCTTCTAGCTCGTTTTGGACTAAACCAGTCCATTCATTGTATACAAAATGTAACCGTTTCTCCTTAACCTTGCAGAATTCTGGGCAACTTACCATGCATGCACAACCTACTTAACCAGTAACATTCCCATTCGAAAGACACAGCGTCTCACTGAACGCTAGGAACTGAGAGCCATTTTGGCTACGATTTAATCGAATGGCCACAAGTTTGAGGTGCTAAGAACAGTTGAATATTAAGAAACATGAAGTTGTATACAATTGTCTTACGGTCACTGTTAACGATGACTATACGTAATTGTTTTTAAAGCAAATTAAAGAAAATATATTCCACAGACAATATCATATACACGTTTTATTTTATTTCTTATAATGGCAATAGAGCCTTAAAGAAATTAAAATCAAATAAAATGTAAAACATCTACCGGTACAATAGTATCCGTTATTATAGTGGTTCATTTAAGACTTATCTGGGTGTTAAGTACAAGTTTGTAAAACATGTTTACTTTTTCTCCGTAAGATATTTCGATGTTTTGACTTAAAACAGGCATACCATTTGTCGATACATACTAGCAGCGAAGAGTGTACATGGTTAACTCCCTCTAGCGTTATTTCTTTTCTGGTTAGGTTAGGTTTCTTGTTAGGAAAAAAAAAAATAATAATCTTTAAGTACGAACTATTATTTAATCCAGTTTACATCCATTGCAAATCAGTCCGATTTCCGCAATATCCAGAGAAGGGGGATTTCCCAGACACTAGAATACAATATGTTATACCCATTCATATCCCAAGCTGGAGGGATAATTTATAAACCGAACCAAGGAAGGGAAAATTCCAACTAGGGCTCCAAATATAGAAAACTACTGTAAACACAATGTTTTAATTCTGTACATAATGCGAACTATTTATCAACATTTTTCAGCTGTTAGCGTACGCCTCTTTAATTTTCTGTTTAAAAACATTTGGTTTTGTAGAGGAATCTTACCTAAAGCGTTCTATCAGTCTTGACCAGTTCGGAAACAGGATTTATGCTTCCACCATTGCGTATGAGCTATGGATTTCATAATAGTTAGCCGATAAAAGACATGGGTTACTCTTTTCGAACATTATTACGGTAGTGTATTCAATTTTAACTGCACGCATACACAGATGACACTTTTAAAATCATATACAGGCAAGTATCATCACAAAAAAAGCAACAACTACTTGTACTTTCTCGTATTCTTGCAAAAATATGAAAAGGCAAATAATCATTGTGATATCACGATACCTTTTCCACGCATTTATATTGTGTGTGATTAATAATAACCACATGATTTTAGTTCAAACTGTATTTATTGTATTATTTTTAAGCTCTCCGAGAACAAAGAGTATTCTTCTCAACAAATTACATGTACTGTCGATATGTGCTTTTAACAGACATGTTCTCGCGTGGATTCATGGAAATGTAGCAATCCCAAAAATTCTTGGGGCTGGAAAATGGCAGCTGCTACAAGTTAACCCTTTAGGCTGAGTGGAGTAGTAGCAAAAATAGCGGAGCTGGGCCACCGAAATATGTGTCAAATGACCATTTAAGAGCTTTTCTACGAAGACCCCAAATGTCTTATTATGGAAAAGCTTTTTCCTAAGTTATAATGCATATAACATTTTACAATTTACTGCTTATTTTCAGAACTCGACAAATATGGTTTACTCATAATATATATTACCATTTACAGATCATTTCCTGTACACTATAAATATGGTTTACTCATAATATATTTTTACCATTTACTGCTCATTTCCTAGGCAATCGAAACTCCCAGCTGAACTGACCATTAAATGATCAGATACCAGTGAATAACCGAACACATGTTTTGTATTACTCAGATAGCGACAATACCGACATCGTGATAACTTAATTACAGGGGACATCATTCGTCATGCTTGACTGGTAGAAGCGACTCAGTTCAATGTCTACTCCAATACTACATGATGTTGATACTAGGTCGTTAATGTTAACGTCACTTCCGCTCACCACACAGCTATATAAGTAAGATATAATCAGGACGGTAGGGGTTTGGTCTTGGCAGATTCAAGGTGTAAGGACACCCTCACGTGTCTGGACTATATTATACTTTATATGCTCCAGTTTACGCGAAATTAAAATTTATCGGCATTAATAAGCAGCTACATGAATCGATCCTATATAACCGATAAGATACACATTCTCTAGCAGTTCCCAGTGCTGTATAGTATAGCAATGAATGAACTGTAGCTGCTTATTAATGCGAATAAATTTTAATTTCCCGTACAGTGGAGCATCTGTTTTGATACGTGCATATTACCATTACTCCTACATTCAACAGCTGCCAACTGCTCTCTTCGTGTGAAACGGATCGATATTCAACCTCTACGTGATATTGTGTTACAATAAAAGTTAGTGCGAACTGCTAGAGAATGTACAGTTTTCAAAAACCTGATAAGCTCTGACGTGAATATTGCAATGATATCTTATATTACAAGCCAGTGATGTTTCCATGTTAGCATAATAGTATACATTGAACCTCCATCACACATAACAAACTACAGATCATTGCTATGTTACACTGGGAACGATGGATATATAACTCTATAACCGGAAAAGTGTAACAAATAAGCAAGAGGCTTATTGCGTGTGAGAGGAATAATTATTTTAGTTATGGAGCTTACATATTCATGTAGCTTATGTGCTTTCTTATTTCGTTCCTGGTTCACTTTCTGGTTCTTATTTTGTTAAAATTGCTCCAATACTCTTTCATTCTTCACGTCATAAATATAAGAAGTTTGAGCTGTTAATATCACCGTGCAAAAGGTATTAGCAGGCACTGCTTCTTCAAAGTCCACTATAATTTTAATGTTCGTTCTTTCACTCACTACTACTTGTTTTCGTTTGCTTGTATTAATAAGAAACATGGGTCGATTCTCTATAAAATACAGCACTGGGAACTGCTAGAGAATGTGTATCATATCGGTTATATAGGATCGAATCATAATGGGCCGAAGTCAAAAGTCACTAGACTTGCCCATATAAAATAATAAGTTTTTACCGATATAACAGAACATTTTACTGACGTAGGCCTACATCAGAGCTTTGTATCGTGCTTAACGTTGTAAGCACAACAATATGTCGAACAATCTGACAACTAGTTAAAAACCTGATTGTCACTTATATAGCTGTGGCAAGCGGAAGCGACGTAACATTAACGAACTTGTATCAACATCATTGGAGCAGACGCTTTCCTGAGTCGCTCCTACCAGTCAAGCGTGACGAATGTTGTATCCTGTAATTAAGTTATCACGGTGTCGGAAAAGTCGCTATCTGAATAATACAAAACACGTAGGTGAAAGATGATTAAGAACGGGGTGAAGTGGGTGGTGGGGCAAGTTGGTGATATCAAGTATTAGGATATTACCTCCTATATGGTTATATTCCCTTAGTAAAGATGGTCCACTTAAACCGTCCTAGCGATTTTATTTCGGGACCGATGTGTACGAAATTTGCTAAGTTTACGTATTAAGGTCCGCCCGATCGACTGGGACTCCCTGCGACGCAGCGTCACACCCTTTTTACCAAAATAGAGGTACAAAGTGGGTCCTCGAAGAACTTCACCGAAGTAACCACTCAGTGTAAATGCAGTAGATGTTTATTAGTGCTTATGAAGATTCACTATAATTGTAAAATAGAAGAGGCTCTGGGGAAATAATGTGAGTACCATTACGGTATTCGCCTGGTATAGGTTCTGAAGCCTATACATTCCCTTGTGGTTTGTAGTGTAGTGTAATGCAGTAGATGTTTATCCCTTTCAGACCACTTTTGTGAGGGTATATTTACATAACATTTGGTGCTTGGGAGGAGTTGGGCCCGATCTCGCATGATCGTGAGGGTTGACAATGAGATTGTACACACACTGCACCGGAAATGAGCAGTATATGGTAAAATATATTATGAGTAAACCATATTTGTTGAGTTCTGAAAATAAACAGTAAATGGTAAAATGTTATTTGCATTATAACTTGGGGAAAACCTATCCCATAATAAGACATTTGGGGTTTTCGTAGTACGAGAAAAGCTAGTTATGGTATTTTGACAACTATTTCAGTGGCCAAGCTCCGCTATTTTTACTACTGAGTGGCATTCACGGGTGGAATTCCGCAACAGTTTTGCAACAGCTGAGATCGTTGAATGCAATAATTCATTAGTCGGTATTACTTTGGTTTCTATGTCCTTCCCTTCCTTTGTTTACACTTCCTATTGAACTTGAACGTTTACTCTCACTCCCGCTTCCATCTTTGATTTGGACTAGTCTTCTTATCTCTATTTTCACTACGGTCTTTCATTCTCTGTTTTCCTTCTTCATGCGTTACTTCTTCACTACTCACTCTAATTGTTTGTACCCATGCTCTCCAGAACCCTATAGACTACGACTGCGTGGACTTATCACCCAGTTTTTACTTCTACTCGCCATACATACCTCTATCGTTTGACAGATCTTGTTCCGATCACATTTGCATCGTCCAATTGAATGCCAATATCTTTAAAGTTCTGATGTGCCATTTGTATACTCTGCTCCACACCTCTGTTTTGTTCCGTCTGACTGAATTGGCGCACATGTGTACTGACTTGCCTCACTGCTGACTATGTTGGTTATTGTTCAGTGACAAAATTTCATTTTCCTGTTGCTTCAGAAAACTATTTTGATTCACTGCCAACGTTAGTTCCTGGTTCCTTGAATCCAGACTTTACCTGATTCGCTGACCTACTGGATACATCAGTAACTGAAACTTTACTGTTGCCTGTGCTCTTCCATCTGCTATTAAACTAGCTCATGTCCAATAGTTCGCAAGGCATCTATGGCACTGGGCATTTTCTAGCCTATCCGTGATATTTCCCACAGCGTGAGCAAGCTCTTATTCTGGTGGATATTTGTTTATACCCTGCATTCATTTCCATCGAAGATGTTACATAGTTAATGTTGAAAGTAGGTGTTTGCACCGTAGTTATGTATATTATATGCTTCTTTCTATGCAGGTTGAAGGTTTTGCAGGCGTAAAACTAAATTTATTTAGAGACGAATCTTCCGTTAGAAGTAGTGGTGACTGATGTTCGATGTTGGCAATACCTACTATAAGTTTGATCTAACAATACTCTTTCATACGCTAATCCAAAATTACAAACATCTGCTTGGGCTTTCAACAAGGCTACAAAATCTATAAGAGTTTGGTCTTGCCTTTATCTCAAAGTATAAATAAAGTACCTGTCTTGTACCAGTGAATGTCTTTGTATCTTACTCCAGACCTGAGCTTTTATTTGTAGTAGAATATTTATGAAGCACTGGCACTAGGTTACTATGAATCGAAATAGTCTTAAAAAAACTTCCTTTCATTTCATGTACTTTAAAATTCCACTGAATATGTAGTAACAACAAGAAATCTTACGAGATTTCTCTTGTTTCAATCCAATGTAAGGAAGATAATGCCGTAATGCAATATTACCTGCCACATATTTATTATTAACTTCAGAACGTCACTACAACCAAGGCTTAAAAAAAAATGCATGCTAAGGGGTGGGTGACTATAAATATTTAAATGTTGAAAATAAAAAGTGTTGCTAATAAATTTCTTGGTCAAAATGTAACCAAAGGCCTGTAGTTTTCGAAATTACATTTTTGTCTAATTTTATACTTTCTATTAATCCTAGCAAATTTGACATTTTGTGACACCTCCAAAAATGAAATTTAGAAGCTTGTTGATTTTTTCATTCTTTAGGCACCTCAGTAGGATGCTGGAAGGTCGTTAGCCAGGGCCTAGTTAGTAGGTATTCTCCAGCATTTGCCTGGCGTGTCTGAGGAAAACTTCAGTCAGGATAGATAGTCGCTGGGATCGTTCCCAAAACGTTCCGAATGCTAAGCAAAAGCTCTACCAACTGAGCTTCGGCCACTCGGTGAGAAGTTTGCTGACTTCCTTTATGTATTTTATCCAGATGGTCTTTGTCTTCCAGCAACTTCCTTTTTCTTCGATTTAGGAACTATTACAGTTTAAAGTCATACTGGTCTATTGCCGTGAGGCATCGGAAGAGTCCCTTGCAATGATCAAATACTTTATGGCCGATTTCAGGCCAGAGTAACTGATTTTGTGATCCGCGTTTTTGCAACTGTTGTCACCTGACGTACGTATGATAATACGTATCATTTCAGGGACATTTCCGTACGAATGCGCATATAAATCCTAGCCTTTCAGAAATTTCAACGTCTTGGTCAAAAGAAATATAAAAGAAGATGGACGATGAGTAATTACGAAGAAGACATAGGTTACTTGTATTTGATGAGCTTACGAATAGAGACAAATACAGTAAAATAATATGAAAGGCCACGCCGTGCTTCCAAACCATTCCGATGTGCCTTTAGTAAAGAAAAACGATAACGGTTATGATCTTCTTCTTTATAATCATTATCATTATTATTATTACTAATAATAATCAAATCCAGCCTTAAGGTGTACTTGAGAGGATCACGCGAGCCATATATTCACGGAGGTTTTCCTGTCCTACTAGGTGAATGCCGTGTTGGTACTTCTGATAGAATACCTACGTTTCTTACTCATCCCTTTTATCGTTAGTTGTGCATTTGTTGGGAAGTTATCTATTAGACGTTAGATACCAAACGTAAATTAAATAATTATATAAGCAAATATTACCTGCCCAGTATTTGCGATTATTAAATCTTTGGTTTGTGGTTCAATATATCGAACAACGTCAAAAATAATTTCTGTGTTATCAACTGTAACCTGAGGAAGAAACTCATTTTCCAACTTGTCAAGTTTCTTCATAACTTCTTCGTAAATCTTCCTATATCTTACAGCATCTATCACTTTGATCTGGAAAGGAACACAAATGAAGATAAATTAAGCTTCTTAACATGTGCTACAAAGAAACATTCCATTAATAAAGTACACCACAATATCAATAATACTGTAACACAATAAGTAACAATGTCCGCAAAATCATTCGACATATTCCATCATTCCTTTGAATACCAGTGTAATGAAATGATGAGAAATACATGCTTTCTCTGTATCTCTACTGCATGTTCATAATAAATACAAAAAAATTTAATGTTAATAACTTTGTATACAAAATATGTCGTCCAAGAAAATCAATTCAAGAAAGTCACTTTTCTTCATGAATACTTGAATTTAAATTCTTTACAACTGTAACGAACATTGAAAGTTGTTCTAGCAATTTAGTCCAGCAGTTTTACGACAATCTACCAGCGCAGGGAAGTTGATTTATCTATTCTTAATTAACTTCTAAATTAATTTGATCTCTTGTAATATCAATCATATTTAAATGACTGAAATATTAGTTCATGAAATGATTTCACGAATTCTAAAAAAAAAAAAAAAAAAAAAAAAATTGGTAAACTTTATTTTATATGGGTCAGTCTAGTAACTGTTGATTTCGGCCCGTCATGGTTATCCGTCACGTTCGAGTTAAAAGACACCCATGCCCCTGCCGGGACCTTCGAGTCACGAACTCTGAAACAATTTATCTAGAGAAGATGACTTACTTAAACTACGGAACATCTTGTTATATTTTATCTGAAGGACTCTTTCAATAAAAGCTTATGTATGCTTGATTTATCATTAGTTGCAGAGTAACTTATTTACTTTATTAGGTTTAACTTGTTACCAAAATAAATATATGTGATGCACTGTTTAGGATTTATTATCTTGCTGAAAAATCAAAGGAGAATAATTTGAAGATTTACAAATTCCCAGACTAACATGTTACTAGCCAGTTATGGCCATTCTATCGTACTTACTTACATTTGTAATTATTGGACTGATGCATAAATTCTTAAAGTGCAGTTTCGTTTGTGCGATTGGCGCATACGATGATCGCATGCAACTGCTGCACGTGCAACTGCATTGACACGTTGAAGGGAAATCAGTGAAGGTGGTTTGGTTTGCGCGTTGGACGCATGGTATCGCTAGCAAGTGTTGCAACGACTCCTTCGGAGAGCAGTCAAGCTGCAGGAGTCGCAAGCGTTGTAGAGTGCTGGGCAGTTTTTATTCGTGTTTTCTTTGAATTTGGAACTATTTTGTGCCAAATATGAACTTCAGCAGAGATGAGAATGAAAAGCTACGTCAAGAATGCACGAAAATACTATAAAATTGTTGGTAAAAGCCGAAAGAAAGAGAATACATGCAAAGATGTGATTGTCCTCTAGTAGTAAGTTTGATGTTCGATAGATGGCAGCAGAGTTTTTTGGCAATTTGAAGTAACTATATTGTTTTATATTGAATGGAAGTTGAGTTTAATTTAAAATGTTGATTGTATTATTATTACAGTTGTTTGTAATCGTGCCTAAAATTCTATTACTGTAAGAATATTGTTTACAGAAAGATCTTAAACTCGTAATGCACGGAAAGTAAATCGTATAAAGTATAGTAAAACGTCCCGCGGCGCGAAATGCACAAACGAAACTACCCAACGAAATGCTTCCGTCGCACGCATTTGTTGATGCGGTCATCGCATACGACCACTGCCTAAACGAAACTGTACCTTTAGCGTTGTGTTATGGGTTGGTGTTGTTGTATGTTATTCCATTGTCAATTGCTTAATTTGTATAAATGTCTTCGTGATAACATAATGTATCAAATTCTCAGTACATTTTGTCTATTTTGCAGACAAAACTTGATGGGTGTCAAGTGGACAAAGTTGAGTGTTTTAATTAATTAAAAAAATAATTAAACAAACTAGCTAACTAACTACATAATTAAATAAATAAATTTAATTAGTAAGTTAGTTTGTTTTCGTCTGTTTGTTTTCATATTTTTAAAGATATTGCATAAATGATAAGCAATAATGATAACAGAAAATTAATTTTATGGGCGGTAACAGCACTATCGTTTACGCCCTTCCCGATATGGGGAAGCCCCTTATGTTTGTCACGTCTAAACTTAGCTGTTACTTAACTAAAATAATAGAATCATATAAAAGCTGAAGATGTATAAGATCTTCAGAAACATAAAGTACTGGTGTAAATGGCCAGTATAAATTTAATAAAAGCTAAAGATATATAGTCTTTAGCATAAGTTAAAAACGTGTAAATGGGCCTTCACAAAAGAAAACAATAATACTACATAAAACTTAACAGCAAATAGACGGAGGTAGGCCTGTCTCTCGAACATACATAAAAACTCTCTGCAACATAGCTGGTTCATCCCCTGACAATGACACCATGTCATTGGGGATGTTATACCGTTGTCTGAGATGATTATATCCTGGGCAATCTAAAAGGACGTGACGAATACTTAAAACTACATTGAAATTATTACAAAGTGGTGGATCCAATCTTCGCAACAGATATCCGTGTGTCAGGCGACTGTGTCCTATACGTAGGCGACATAAAAGTACTTCTTCACGCCTACTAGCTCAGCAAGATGATTTCCATGGAGCAACAGTTACTTTAATGTCTTTCAATTTATTAATAGCAACGTCATCCCATCGTCGCTGCCATTCATTCCGCATAACCTGTCTATAATATATCAACATGTCTGAAATGGGACATGCTGAATATCAATGTTAGCTCCTAAAGAGGCCTCACGAGCAGCTTTCTGCTAATTCATTACCATGGATACCAATATGACTTGGTATCCAGGAAAATACAAACCTCACCACCAGCAGAGCATATGTCGTACGTCTTAGATAGGAAATCTTGCACCAGTTTCCAGGCTTTGAACAACACTGAGCGAATCTGTACAAACAAGGATGCGGTTGAAACCACGAACAAGACTAAAATCCAAAAACTTTAAAAGAGCATACAGCTCAGCAGAAAAAAAAACATTCTTTGGGATTAAGACGAAGTTGGCGGGCTTCACCTTCGATAACAAACGCACATCCAACACAATCATCTGATTTGGACCCATCCGTAAAAATAGAGATGAAATTCGGGTACTGATTCTGCAACTCACGAAAACGTTGTTGGATCTCTATCATAGATATCTCCGATTTCTTTAAAGTTGACAAAGAGATTTCAGTCCGTGGACGAACAATTATCCACGGGGGGCGGAGACTAAAGCAGACAGTTGGATGATGTGCATTCAAATTCGCCAACAACTCAGATGCTCGAATGCCAAGTGGTCGGGTAGAATGACCACGGCGTTCATAAAGTCCTCGCTATACCGGATTCACTACTAAATAATGTGCTGGATGTTCAACTAAAGATAAGATCTTGGAGAAGTTACTCAGCACATGGTATATCCGATGAATTTCGAGCGGTGGTTCGGCGGCATCAACACAAAGACTGGTGACAGGGTTTGTGCGATACGCGCCAGTGGAGAGGCGAATTCCAGCATGATGACCATTATCGAGTGTATGTAAAACAGAAAATAGTGCAGAGGAATAAGCGTGATAACCATAATTTAGTTTCGATAAAATGAGTGCGCGATAAAGGCGCAACAAGGTTGTACGATCAGTACCCTAAGTGGGATGACTTAAAACACGTAACAAATTCAGAGCTCTGGTGCAGGAAATTTGAACGTGGCGAAGGTGACTACGCCAATTTAACTTAGTGTAAAAGATTAGACCAAGGTATCGTTCCTCTTCGACGAACTGCAGTTGTCTGTCTCCAAGAAACAGATCCGGATCCACAAAACAATTTCATTTACGTCAAAAATGCACACAGACTGTCATCGTGGGTAAAAAATAAAAGCCAGTCTTGGTGTGACCTGTCAACAAGATGGTTAAGAGTCAGCTAGATCAGCCTAGATGCGAGGTTCATAATCGCAGATTTACTGAGAATCGTCAAGTCGGCAACATATAAAATACTTCCCACGGGAGGGCGAATACAAGTCATAACACTGTTCACTGCAATAACGAACAATGTTACGCTCATCACACTCCCTTGAGGTACGCCACTCTCCTGTAAATAGCGCTCTGAGAAACGACCACCAACACCAACAGGAACACGAAAATAACTATCTCTAAGAAAATTTGACATAAAATTGAGCCATATGGTCCCTAATACCCCAGTCATGAAGCTGGCGTAATATGCCATATTTCCAGGTGGTATCGTAGGCGTTCTCTAAATCGAAGAACACAGCGAGAACGTGTTAATTGCGGAGGAATATATTTTGAACCATAAACTCTAACCTGACAAGTTGGTCGACAGTTAATCAATATTGGCGAAAGCCACACTGATCATTAGAAAACAAATTGTTATGCTTCAAGTACCACATTAGGTGCCGGTTTATCATTCTCTCAAAAAGCTTGCATACGCAGCTGGTGAGAGCAAAGGGCCGGTAACTTGTGGAGTTCAGTTTATCTTTGTCAGGTTTCAGAATGGGGATTACAATAGCTTCTCGCCAACTAGCAAGGAAACAATGGGTCCTCCAGATCTGGTTATAAAGATTTAGCAAGAAGATCTTACCTTGGGAGGGAAGGGGTCGCAGCATTTCATAATGTATATCATCCAGTCCAGCGGATGTGTTTCTAACATTCCGCAAGGCAGTTTCAAGTTCCCACTCGGTGAAAGAGACATTATAGCATTCAAAATTATTAGAGTGGAAGCGTAGAGGAATCAACTCTGCCTGACGTTTTATATTCACGAAATTAGCACTATAGTGCTGGGAGCTGGATATTGCTGCGAAGGCTGCTCCAAGTAGATTAGCTATCTCCTCTGGGTCAGTATGCAAGACATTGTTGTGCTTCAGAGCAGTCATTGGTTCGGAGCGACAGTTGCCTTGCAAACGTCTGACCCGGTCCCACACGTCTCGAATTGGCGTTTGTAAATTAATGCAAAATACGTACTCATGAAAAGATGTACGCCGAGTTTGTTTCATGAGACTTCGAATATAAGCTTGTGACTGTCGAACTGCATTCAAATTTGCCGTTGCAGGATATCGGTTGAACACCCGTAGAGCGCGACTGCGCCGTCGCCGTGCCAGTTCGAGCTCTTGATTCCACCAGATAAACAGAACGCCGACGTGGCGTTCGGCCAGACTGTGGGATGGAACATCTGGCAGCTCGCAAAATTTCACGGTTCAAGTACTCAACCGAATCATATCTCCTTGATCAACTAGTTGGGCACGAGCTTCATATTCATTCCAGTCTGCACGCTTCAGATGCCAATGCGCGAACTTTCGTGGTGCTTGATAAAGATTTAGAAAGTCTAAAATTACTGGAAAGTGGTCATTACCGCACAAGTCGTTATGCATGGGTGCAAGAACTGCACTGCAGAGAGAGAGGTCTATCGCTGAGTAGGTGCCACTTGCCAAACTAAAATGCGTATTAGCACCAGTATTTAAGAAAACTCGAGGCGTCAATAAAAGCTTCAACTATTCTGCTTCGGACATCTGTACGAACATTACCCCATATTACGTTATAGGAATTAAAATCCCTAACTAAAATAATAGGTTGGGGTAATTGCTGGAACAGAATTTAAAGGTCAAGGAGGGTAAAGTCTTGTTCCATTGTTACGTATAAATTCAGGTTTGTAACATGCTGCTCAAGGGGGACGCGAAGAGCAACAAAGAGCCTTGTAAGTTGGTAGCGAGGTGGACAGGTGTTGAACAGAGCGTGTCAACAACACCAACTGCAACACCGCCACATGCACGACCATCAGTTGGATAATCTGTGCGATATAGTGTATAGTTCTTCAAAATCACAGATTCAGTTGTTTTAAACTTTGTTTCCTGGAAGAAGACTAACAGGAAAAAAAACTGATAACACGAGTTGCAGTTCTTCATAGTCGGAATGAAATCCATTAGGATTCCACTGGAGCACTGCCATTAGAATTACGATTTAAGATTAATATTTTCGTCTATTAAGTTTTATTTTCCCTCCCCTTTCCAACTAGAGTAAAATCCGAATCCATGAGATCGTCCTCAATCATATCTGAGTTTAGGGATGAACACGACTCATTCAGGGCAGATGGAGACTGTTGATGAGCTAACTGAGTAGCGAGACCAGTAGTCAGACGTTTTATGCTCGACATTACTGGTAACATACGATTAGGTTTTGAAATATTACCAGCACGAACACTAGGTACAGCTCGTGGACTCCAGAAGACTCCATAGGGGCGATTTGTCTCTCAGTATGCGTCGGCGAAACTTGATGAGGTGGTAAGGCTTGACGATTTTTTAGAAGAGTTGTAAGTTGGACGTCTCTCAGTTTGAGTTCACACATCAACTGTCTGGATGCCAACCGAGACAGTTTTAATTGTTTGTCTTGCTGCTACTGTTGAAAACGCACCAGATGGAAGGGTGCTTTAAGACTCTTTTACTCCACGTTTTGCATCACCAGCAGATACTTTTTCAAATTACCATCAGCTCTCTAATTCGTTTTTGGTCTTTGAATATGTGAGAATAGGAAAGAGTGATTGTTGTTGAATTTTATAATTTGAAACATTCTAAGTGAATTTAATTTAATTCAGTTATATCAGGGCATTGTTGTTATTGAATTATGTTTAACGAATTTAGCAATTGTTATTATTGAATTATGTTTTAACGAATTTAGAAGCAGGATTGTTATGTGTTCTGAAGATATAACGAAACAAGCTGTGCTGGGAATGTTTTACTTTTCTATTTAGAAGACTGTGATGGAAATAACCTTTACTGTATAAAGACGAATTTACGGAGGCAAGATTCACTGGATATACAGATGAGATAATTTAGCTTAAACATCATATAAGCAGGTAGTATGTCTTTGTTATGTTATACGAGATAGCGATGATGATGGAAGTATCCATTCTTTGGATTTAGGTAAAAACGACTTGAATGTAACCGACTTGTGTCACTACATGGAAATACAGGTTCATATCAATTCTTGAATTCTTCATGCAAATTATGTTAGCCTTAGTGGAGATCAATAACTTTTACTCAAGCATAGATTTGGGCCACTTCAGACTATTAATACTATTAAACTAAGTAATTGTGCTAATCACATTTTTAAAACAGAATACCGGGCAGTCACGCGACCAGGCCGTGTGTTCACCCTTGCAGTTAACACACTGAGCCTTCAGTGACGTGCAAGGATCCGCACTATGGCTGCTGGTACCACACACTGCACATACAGCAGAGGTCGCATTACACGGCGTGCTGGTGTGTTTATAGTGCTGACATTCAAAACAGCGGAGCGCTCGGTATATAAGGACGAACAGGTAAGCAACAGAAAGCTTCCTTCACGTCCTTGGAGAGCTGTAGGGTGGCAAACGTCAAAGCGACCCCGTGGGTTGGAGTTCGCCACTCTTTCTCGTTTTAATTCGTCTAACGTTGACTACACCTTGGCTGGTGACTTCATTCTTAATCTCCTGTTCAGTGACTTCTTTCAAGTCCCAACAGGATATTACGCCCTGACTGAAGTTCAGTTGACGGTGTGGTTCAAACTGAACTTGAAATGAACCTAGTGACTTCAATTTCAGGAGATTAGTTGTTTATTTATCAGTAGACGTCTCCACTAATAAAGTGCCGTTGCGAAGCTTTTTAACATGTTTTAGCTCGCCTGCAACATGAGCAAGTTGCCTTTGAATAATGAAAGGGGATAATCCCGTCAAACTACCTGGACTTTCTGTTTCATTCTTTAGTTTAAATACAATATATCGCGTGATATTCGGTACGATACTTGTCTGTTCCTCTACTTCTATTTTCTCTTTCTTGTCACTGGTTGATTCATTAGCTGAATGCACCTTCTTTCTTACTTACATCAGTGACTTTCTCTTCATTCTGTCTCTTCTTTCTACGCTGGTCTTTCTGCGAAGGCGACTTATTATTATTAGGAAGTGGTGGAGCCATGGTGAATGAAAGCCGTAAATACCCACACTTCTCAATCTTCGTTCGAAGGAGCCAACGAGGCTGCCGGGACCTCCTTCATCACCCTTATCAGCAAGCTGGAAATCGAGGCGATGTCAAATGGCTTGGTGTCGAAATCACTTGCACTTCCGACTGATGGATACTTGGGTCACCCACTCCCCCAAAGTGTTGGCGAGACCAAAGGACCGGGTAGCTCCCCAATGGCGCACTTCCCAGCCTCAACGAACTAGACCATCCAAAATCTACCATTAAGAACTAGGCGCTATCCAATGGTTCCTCCCCCTTTCCCCTGATAAGCAATAATGACATTTTGGAAGGCGGCCCCAATAATACTTATGAATGTCTATCAAATGAACTCCAGGAAATTTTAACATTGTTAATTTTAGCTGAGAAATTAGAATATCCGTAATTGACGACGTATTACGCCTACGCCATACTAGTTCATTTGATACATATTCACAAATATTATTGGGGCAACTTTCCAAAATATCATTATTGCTTGCTATTTGTTCAGTAATTTTACAAATATGAAAACTCACACGCACACTTGGAATGTCTGCGCACTTCGAATAAAATAAAACAAATAATTACATTGGCAACACTGATTCCAACGCCCCTTCCAAGTGATGGCTCCTTCCTACGCCAACCTGTTCATGGGCAAGCTTGAACACTATTTCTTACAAACCCAACCGTTGACTCCTCTACTTTGGATACGTTTTTTCGACGAAGTACTAATGCTGTGGGCTCATGGTGAGGCCAGCCTCAAAACGTTTCTAGAACAGATGAACCAGTTCCTTATTGGCCAGTTCACCTGGTCCATTTTGATATTTTATTTTTATTATTTCATTGTACTTATATTGCTTAACTTAATTTTCAATTAAGCTGTTTTCTTAGATTAGATTGGTTTATTTTAGGGGCCGAATTCATTTCATAATTGAAAATAAAATATCAAATAAAAGAATGTTTTCAATACTAAGAACTAAAAAGTGTGTATTCTTTATCAATGACCATATTTAGTTAGCATTACTTTCTTCTGATGATTCAAACATCAATACATTAATTACCAAACAATTCTCTCAACTGTACCACAAATATATCTGACATATTCAATATTACCATTGATTTCTGACTTCAAGCTTCCGTTTATAATCATTGCATTTTTAGTCATTAAACAGATATATTGTATTCCCTTATGCATGTGTATCTTACTTACATACATCCACTTCAGTATTAACGTATACACAAAACTAATTAGATACACAAAGTCTCAATATCTTAACAGATATCTCAAATCGTCAAAGCATCTTGAATGCTAATATCCCATTTTTAAACAAACACTGAATTGACAATGTCAACAACACCAGCGTTACAGTCATGAGACATTTCGATCTTTGTTCTTGAATCATATTGATTCAATTACGCTAATAAAGCATTTTATTCTTCTAGTAACACATCTCAAACACTAAAGTCACATTTGTTGATGTAGACATCACTTTGGTAAACAACACCCTAACCACTTCCGTTCATATAAAACCAAAAACCACATGCAATATCTGCATTATTCTAATTCCCATCCTTACCACACCAAAAAAGCTATAGCCTTCACCCTTGCCCTCAAAGGACAACGCCTGAATTCCACCACCTCTGCAACCGAAAAATACAACCAACGTCTCCAGGAGGCTCTAGTCAACCTAGGCTACCCACTTAACCTTGTAACCAAACAGTTCGATGTGCAGCCACACACACACATCCCCTGGTCCTACTTCCAACACCAACCCGAATCCTCCGTCCTTAATCACACAATTTCGTCCTAAACTTACCAAGATCAAACAAATTCAGCATTCTCACTTCCATATACTCCAATCTGACCCCGACACCAGATCTATCTTTCCACCAAGCCGAGATTAGATTTTCAGTATCTTCCCAATCTTACAAACATCTTGGTACACACTAATCCTTCGTCCTATTTGCCTTCTGTTCCCACCCACAAATGTAACAGCGCTAGATGTAAAACCTGTCTCATCCTTATTACGTCTCCATCTATCTCTATCAACACAGCCAATGGCAACTTTACTCTACATTCCAAAGCAACCTGTCAAACTTCAAACGTCATATATATTCTAATCTGCACACTCTGCCCGACATTCTATGTGGGGAGAAACAGGTGATCCTCTAAATCTCCTTGTCAATAATCAACGCCACTTTTCCGTCACCAACAGTGTTTACATACAGCAACTGCAACTGCACAACATTGACTTCGATGACAATTTTGGTATAGTTATAATCCATACCCTACACCCACCACCAACACATCCACACGTCGTCTCTGGGAAGGAGCTTTCATTCAGGGCTTGAATGCTAAACTGAAACCTGCAATAACTTTTTTCTTTCTTCTCTCCACGTCTACACCACTCCCCATTCACTTTTTTTTTTGCGTTTTCTATACTGATTCCGTATTTTTGTTATTGACTCAGCAACCTACTCCCTTTTCATTGCGTTTCCTACTATACTATATCCCACTTTTTTGGGTTGAGTTTTCTATACTGTATCCCACTTTCTCCGACTGCGATTTCTATTCTGTATTCCACTTTTCTGACTACGTTTCCCTCACTGAGTCCCAGCTTTTATTTATTTATTTCTTATTGTACCCAGCTCACTTTTCAACACAAAACACCATTTCCAAAACCCGCTTTCCATTAGTACTTGCACAAGAACAGAGAAAAGACCCAACTTACACAAACATCATTGCAGCCTTAAAGGAACAACAACCAGAAGACACAACAACAATGCGTGCTCTAAAATACCATAATTTGAAGGATGGAATACTATACCGCAAGAGAAAGCATCCAGAGTTAGGCGAAATACAGCTATTATGTATACCAAAAAACTTAATCCCAGAATGGTTTGAAGGAGTACACAAGGCGACAACGGCCTGACATCCAGGACTTTCAAAAAGGTATAGGACATTATTGTTAAAGTATTATGTACCATCTATGAAACAAACATTGGGATATTATCTAAAACGGTGTAAAGAATGTCAGCAATATAAGACATTCCCAAATCAGAAACAGGGTGAGATTTTGCAACGCCTTGTAGGTAATATATGTGAACAATAAATATTTGATACTTTGGGTCCTATAAGCTCTGAAGGGAACGTTAGAAAATATGTCCACATTGCAGTAGAGGACACGTCAATACTAGTCATAGCAAAAGTAGTTGATTCTATGTCAGCAAAATCAATAATGGAATTCATAGACCAAGAAATAATCCTTAGGTACGGATGTTTTAATTCTTTGGTATTAGAGAAACATCCAGTACATTCCAGTATAGATGGCAGAGAAATATAGATTTGAACGTAAGTTCAATCAAAGCTACTCGCACTCTGCAACCGGTTTATGTGAAATTACCCAGAAGACTGTTCAACAGATAATTTAATTTAATATTCAAAATGATATGAAATCATGGGAGAAGTATGTACCATATGCTATTTTCGCAATAAATTCGCAAATACTGGATTCAGCACATTTTTTCTCATGCATGGATTTATTCCCTGGAATATAACAGACACACAGTTTGGCATCAAACATAGTTTGCAAATATCGCGGGAAAAACTCAATGACATATGTCAGAAAATAGCTGACAAAATTCACAAATCTTACATGAGACAAAAAATACTACGATACGCATAGGTTTCAAACATCATTCATGCTGCACCAAAAAGTGTTGATTTATTTCCCCTACAGATTTCCCAATACGCCGGAATACTTTACACGTAAATGGATTGGTCCTTGTACTATTGTACAAAAGAAAAACAACAACCAATATTTGGTAAAGTTTCCTCCGCAATATAGACAAGAAATTCAGTTAATATCAGTAGATAGAATCAAAAAATATTACAAAGAAAGCATTAAATAAGAAGTTCTATCATGGAGAACGCTGCAAAAGCACCCGCCTTACACACACATACAATCATTCATCACACAAAGCGCTATAAGCAAATCCACCTAAAAGAAGATTTATTCAATCCTGCTAAACAGGAGAAGAGAAACGAGATAATGTGACCTTGGAGAAGACTACGTCATTGCAACGTCACAACCAGAAGCCCAGCCCACTCTATACACGAGAATTCATCAGTGGCAGCTTGAGTGAGAAGGTAATTACAAAGATTTTTTTCACTCTATAGTACGACAACTGCAGGATGCAGCCGTTACAAACGCATTCTGCGCGCGGACGGCAAAAAAGAAGATAAAAGAAAGGTTCATATAGAAATTAAAAGGTCTTTACCAGTTAAAACATCTTAAAGCTAACGCACCTCCTCTTCTTAGTGTTATACCATTTACGATAGTTTACAGTCACACTACCTTTTACTTTTAGAACACTATGATATGTACTAAATAAACGAGTCAAACGTTTGCACAATTTCTCTTTACTCTTACGCCCACCAAGTAAAAACAGATACGCATTTAATATAGTACGTTTACTCCTAATATCGAATCCTTTCTCTTCTAAAAACAACTTCTGTTAACAAATATTCCTTAGTGATCAACTGCCTCATTGCTAATGACTTACTACAGAATAAATCAAAACAAATGCAAGTAATTATAATACAGCATTTTTTACTTCCTATATAGGAAATCATTGAATCATGGGACAACGAATCAGACTGTGGATGTCAGTGATTCTTATATGCCTGGTCTAAGACCTCATAAGAACACAAATGGATACGAGATGGTATTTAAGCAGTATGGATTCTCCATGGCAAAACGCAATTACCGATTATTCAGTACGAAGATATTAAATTCATCCCATATAGACTGCACCTGGACTTCAGTGCAGTACATATTCAAAACCAATCATGTACAGGATATGAACAATTAGTGACCATCCTCCATGAAAGAGAACGCTAGTATATAAAAACAATATCCCAAATAATACCACAGGACTTTCAAAGACTGAACGCAACACGTACAAAAGGAATGATATTCTCGCTGCTATCAGACTTAGTGAATTCTGCCACGAGCGGATATTCACTTTATGAAGTAAATAAATTACAAAATACAATCTATCAAATGTAACGGCAAAATAGTTATTTAAACGACCAGATTCAAGGACAATTATAAATTAACACATATCATTCAAAATGTAACCGTTGCAGTATAAAAATGATTTCTAATACGCATACCGAAATAATACGACTACTTTGTTCTGTAGCAACCAACGAACGATTTCATATAACGCTTCTGAATTCCAAGTTATCGAACATTTTAATGATATCGTAAATAGTATCCTCGGAAATACTGTCACAGATGTCCTCATAAAACCAGCGTTAGCAAAAGATATTATCAGTACTGACCTAAAATTACGAAGTACTATAATGCAAGACGACATTGGTATCTTTTACCAAACATTAAAAAGTTTCCTAGTTAATTTTGACACTGCAACATTTGGATTTAATTTTATAAATACCAGTGGTAAGCCAAAAAATTACTTTATTTTACCTAAGATATACAACAATGCCTTTTTGTCTAAATCTGCTCGTCTGCGGTTGGCATTACCTGAATATGCAATACAAACAGAGCACTCCGTATTCGAAATCGATTTGTCGATCTGCAATCAACAAAAAATGTTTACGATTTGAAAAAAAAAAAAGTCACAGCCAAAAACACAAAAAACGGACTAATATGAGCTAATCTTCCAAAAATAATACTTAAACATGCCAAGTCAGAATTATCAACCCAGAATGAATTTTATATAAATTCTCCATCAGGTTTACAACTAGAAACGACGTTAAATTAATGAAGGGCTACACAGAAATGAAAATTCAGAATAATAAAACAATTCCATATACATATTATTTCTCGTATCAGGAGTTTGATGTGATTTCTACAAATAACTTGAAACTAGCAACTAGACATTGCTCTCTTATTTGTTTTGTGTCTCCTTTTTTCATTTGTGTTAAATATCAATCTTCACACGTTGTTACTAGCGATTCTACAATTTTAAATGATTAATTAATATAATTGGCTCGGTTCCGGGGTATGATATTGCAGAATCAGAAAAAAAACAAAACAAGAAAACAGTTATACATAAGCAGAACCAGCAGATCTGAATTCTAATCGTATAATAAAAATATGATGAAATCAGACCAAGTACCTGAAATATTAAGCGACAGAATATACACTTTTTTGAGACTTAGTAACTTAGACTGTATGGAAGGAATTAATTCTCAATGAAACGCAAAAACAGTTCGATTAATAAGTAGGAATGTTTATTGTATAAGAAGTTTGTCTTTTAATCGGGGCTATTCAGGTTAAGAGGGAAGTCAATGAATCTTTCTGAATCTGACTGAAAATAACAGCTTATAAAGAATGTGCTCCAGAGTAATTCCGAACCAAGCTTTTTCTCGCTAAATTAAAATAATGTCATAGATATAGCTATAACTGAATTGTCAGAAATTTAAAGAAAATGTAAATTCGAGCAGTTTATCTGAAGAAAGTCGTCCGGGCTGTTACTAACGGTACCATGCCGCGATTCCTCTCGTGAAGACGGACCTTACGCTCATCTTACTTGAAATTTCAACTACAGAGTGTCAGCATTAATATATTCGTTTAATAAGTCGAAGCTAAACGTTATTCAATGTTTAACTAGACTATCGCAGTAAAAAAAAAATATCTCTTTCATTTAGTAACCTATTTGGAGGATTTTTCACAGGATTAATTTTCTGTTAGCCACGACAATTCTTTTGTCGTTTCCTTTTCTGTTTACATATGCAATAACACTGTGGACGGAAAAGATCTTATCAGTAACACCTGCTTATAATTCCCAAACC
>JAGDQP010013555.1:0-11444 GCA_022664845.1 Lepisma saccharinum
TCATTATAAAGATATACATAATTAACTTTCTGAAAATTGAACCGTAGTAAATTTCTTTTGTTTCTGAGTTTAGGTGATCGAACGCGTGGAAAACTTATACAAAGTGATGGATGGTAAGCATCCTCTTTAACTAATGGATGTAGTTCTCTAACTACTGTTACATTTGGAAGGTTACTGATTACTAAGTCTAACGTTCTCCCTAAGCTATTTGTAACATTATTATTAGATTCCATGTCATGATATAACATAAAATGATAGAGACTCTGGCATTTATTTGTTGATTGAGCAAAATCAAAACTTTTGCTGGTAATGGAGGGAAGATTTATATCACCGACAAGGAGAACAGTGCTACCTATTATGCAATTAATTTCAATAAAATAAAAAAAAATACTCATACAATGAAATATCAGAGTTTGGTTCAAAATACACAACACATATGTAAAGCGGTTTGGAATTTATCATTGTTTTCACAACAATACCCTCAGGGTCCTGTTCAGTAACAAATACTTGAGTGACATCCAGGCCCCGAACTGCCAGTAAGACCCCTCCCCCTGTTGTTTTCCCACTGTTTTGGTAGTTTCTGTTTCTACGGTAAACTATGTATCTATTATCAAAAAATTCAGAATCAAAATAATCACCAGATAGCCAGGTCTTTGTTATTGCTACAAAGTCATAATTGCTTATTGAAATGTTTCTAGAGAATTCACATGCCTTACTTCTGAGTGATCTCGCATTCATATAGTACATTAGAAAATGCTCATTGGGTACGCTATTATTAGTACCTGTATTTGTTCTTGGTCCATCACTGAACACATTTTTAAGAGTCTTACCTCGCTCAAGGTCAGTATCCTTTCCTTGTCAATAAATGCTATTTTGACCACGCCTTCCTCTTCGAGCAGCATTTCTTGTTTGTCTGGATGGTTGAGACTCTCCGACACTTGTCGCCGTAGTCACAGCAGGAGACCACACAAAAGAGATAGTATTTTTCCCCATCTGGATCCTTTGAAGCACTCCCTTTGCTCACATTCACTGAGCACGCACCAACAATATCTTTTAACCTTCTTTCGCCTTCGTTTCGCAGATTCTCCAAAGTGTAGGACTTCACATCGATATTAAGTTTATCAAATTGCAATCTCGCCCGTTGTCCACGTTCCTTAGCCTGAATTCGGTAGCCGTTAAGTTCTCTTCTAATGTTCCTGACAGCGAATGAAAAATCTTCACTTATGCGCACGGGTGTCCCTTTAGCACGATATGCACTTTTTAATATTTCTTCTTTCCTTTTGTAAAATGAAAACTTAGCAATGATCGGTCTGTTTTCCCCCTTACCCAGTCTGTGCGATTTGTCTATATCGAACGGATTCAGTTCAATTTGAAGCTTCTCCTTAACAAAGGCTTTAACCAATCTTTCACAGTCCTCCCAAGATTCATTTTGCCCTTCCTCAATATTATAGAAAATTAGATTGTTTCTGCACGAGAAATTTTCAAGTTTATCAATCAACCTATTATTAGTTTCTAATTGATTTTTAAGATAGAACTAAGCAACAGCTTCAGCGCCTTGGAAGAGATAGAGGATGAAGAAGACATCGATAGCAGAAATAAAATACTGACTGAGATAATAATAGAAACAGCCAAGGAAATAGCAGGCATCAAAAAGAAAAAAGAGAGCAAAATCTCAGAAGAGACTAAACTCTTGATAAATAAAAGAAGGGAAATGAAAGAAGAGAAAAATTACATAAAGAGGATTATTTTTTATAGAACTAAATAAAATCGTAAGGAAGAAAATAATCGAAGATGTACGAAGATATAACGAAAACCTTGTTAGAAATATAATCGAGGAAAACAAGAGCCTGAAGAAAACGAAACAACAGCTCATGATAGAGAAAAAGCAAATAATTGCAGTTAAGAGACCACACGGGACCGTAACACGAAATAAGGAAGAAATTATAAAAATATTTTAAAATTTCTAGAGAGAATTGTACTATTCTGAAAAAGGGCTAGGAAGTGAATACTCAGAAGAAAATGATGTAGATGTCCCAGACGTAATGAAAGAAGAAGTGAATAAAGTACTTCGAGGGATGAAGAACAGAAAATCGCCAGGAAAAGATAGACTCACAGCAGAGATGTTTAAATGGGGAGGTGAAATGATGAAAGAGGAAGTTGCTAAATTATTCTCAATACGTGTCTGAGGAAAAGAGAAATATTCTCAAGTTGGAATAATCCTGTTATAATTTTGTTGTACAAGAACGGGGACAAAGAACGCGTGGAAAACTGCAGACCAATTAGTTTACTGTCAGTTCTATACAAAATGTTCACCAAAGTTATTTTGAATCGTATTGAACGGGACTTGGATTTTTACCAGGGAAGGGAACAAGCCGGATTTCCTCGTGATTTAGCACAATGGACCACATACAAACATTGAACGCAGTTATGGAAAGGACTAATGAATATTAACTTCCACTATGTTTGGGATTCGTAGATTTTCAAAAAGCTTTCGATTCGGTCTCCTTGTCAGCAGCATTTAAATCACTTGAACATCAAGGCATCGAAAATGCATCAAGCTACTGCGAAACATTTATTCGACTGCCACATCTGTTATTAGACTACATCAAGAAAGTGAAAAAATTTAATTTGGAAAAGGGGTAAGACAAGGAGATTCAATTTCTCCAAAACTGTTTTCTGTGCCCTTGGAGGGAGTGTTCCAAAACTTAAACTGGGATGAAGTTGGAATTAAAATTAATGGCGAATATCTTCATCACCTACAGTTCGCTGATGATATAGTCCTGTTTGCTTCAAACTGAGTAATGAGAGTTCGAAAATAGGCCTTACAATGCATTAAGTAAAACAAAAGTCATATACAATCAACATGCTGCAGAAAGTGAAATAAAGATTGGCGGAGAGACAATATTCATAGTTGATGAGTATGTTTACCTAGGCCAGCTCAAAACATCGAATGCTAAGTTGTCTGATGAAATAAGTAGAAGATGTAAAATTGCGTGGAGTTCGTTTGGAAGACTACACTTTATTTTCAAAGGCAAACTTCCTATGTGTCTGAAGCTTAAAATTTATAACCAATGTGTCTTACCTGTGATGATGTACGGCTGTGAAACTTGGACATTGAATGCGTAAACGACTCAACGATTGAGAGTCACACAAAGAGCAACGGGGAGATGCATGCTAGAAGTAACCAGGAGGGACAGGAAAACAAATGAATGGATTCGCGTACAAAAAAAGGTAGAGGATGTAATCAAGACTGCGAAGAAGCTGAAGTGGAAATGGGCAGGTCACATAGCTAGACGAACAGATGGTGGGTGGACGACTAATGTACTACACTGGATTCCTAGAGAAAAGAAACGACCGAGACGACGCCCAAATGCTAGTTGGGTAGACCGAGGTGAGGATAGCAGCAGACCGAGATATGTGGAAAGAAAAGGGGGAGGCCTTTATCCAGCAGTGGTTAGAAAACTGCCGAATATGATGATGATGATGATGATGATGATGATGATATATACATATACGTATGTGTGTTTTATTAATCATCCCCCGGATATTTTATCCTGGCGCCGTCCCTGGATATCTGCGTGGATAATGGCGATGAAGAACACTCTGAAAGTAGTCTGCTTGCGAAACTGTTTGAGAACACTTTAAACAAAGTTAAAACGCTGTAAGAATGTGCTTCTCTCATTCCGAAAATACACAACATACAGAACGAGATTATTTAAATTGTTTCAGAAGTGAATCGTGAATGCGTTGCAGATGACATTAAAAGCGTTTATGTCTCATTATTCACACTTATAGAGGATGAAACTGGATATAAAAATAATAGCGCCAAATATTGCAATTGCTGCCAGATATTTGAAAGTTAATTTTGTGAAAGAGTGTTTGTTTGAGTTATAAAATCGAAAATACTTGATGTCGAAGCTTTTACAGAATATCCAATAAATTTACTTAACAACGGCATTAGTAACTTCTATGATGGTGCTAGTATTATGAACAGAGGAAGCTGGATGTACACTGTTTCAATCATCACCTTCATCTGGTATTGACAAAGACAATTTCATAAATATTTTCTATAAAAAATTGTTTTGATCAGTGTCTATGATACATACTTCACCAAAGTAAAATTGAAGCTAGTTATGAAGGCAAGTCTCTTATTCGTCTTTTCTAGCAAAGAGGGTCTGGGCAAGTTGAGATTATAAATTTTATTTTCAAACTGTGTAGAAATATTACGAGTTCTAAATGTCATACCAAAAGGCAAGACAGTTGGTGGAGATGACATTAGGAAGAGCGTGGGAATAAAATCAATCATGCATCTTTACAGTTTCGTTTCTGCCTTGTTTTGTAAACAAAAAAGGTAAATAGCATCCATTGATACAATTTTACAGAATGCTAAATCTGTAATTTAGTCTAAGAATGGAATTGGAATGATCAGAACTGGTGTTGTATCTATCCATTCAATGAGAAATGAGACTGACAAGGAACACTCGCCAGGTGTCATAGCCCGATTTCGATGATAATTTGTATGTAGGTACAGTGCCTATTTAAACCTTCACAGCCAAAATTATAGGTGCTATCGTCAACCAATAACGACAGGAGAACCCGAGAAAGATGGAACGTAGAGAGCAAGTAAATCGAATACAGAGTACGAAAAATGCCTTTTCTTTAGTTTACTGTTAGATATATTGAAAGTAAATGACTATTTATGGATACTGGATAGGAGGTAATACATTGTGGATGATATGACAATAATGACTACCATCTATTCTCCAAAATGTTTTGAATGGTAAGTGAGCCATGTGACATATTAATCTGCTCTGGAATGTTCCAAGATACCAATGATGAAGTTACCAGGTGTATGCATAAGTTTTTGCCGGTTTTTGTGGTAAAGAAAGAACGTAATTTTCAAGGAAAATTAATTTTGTTTTATTCAAATTATTGGCCATCGGCTTCTACACATTTCGCCCATCTTTCAGGTAATTGAAGCGTACCTTGCCAGAAAAACTGCTTGTCTTTTGCGGCAAACCATTCGTCGAGCCATTTTCCAACGTCTTCGAAATTGCTGAAGTGCTGCTCTGCGAGCGCGTGCAAGATTGATGCGAAGAGGTGATAGTCAAATGGCGCCAGGTCTGGGGAGTACGGCGGGTGCGGAAGGATGTCCCATCCAAGCGATTTCAAGGTATCTTTCACTGGTTTTACTGTGTGAGACGGCGAATTGTCGCGTAACACAATCACTTTGTCATGTCTTCGGGCCCATTCCGGTCGTCTTTCGATCAATGCGTGATTTAAATTAATCATTTGTTGGCGATGGCGTTGTCCATTAACGGTTTCGCCGGGTTTCAAGAGTTCATAATACACAATACCGCTCTGGTCCCACCAGACATAAAGCATGGTATTCTTGCCGAAGCGATTTGGCCTTGGTGTTGAAGGACCGGCTTCGCCAGGTGAAAGCCACGATTTTTTCCGCTTCGGATTTTCAAAATAAATCCATTTTTCGTCACCCGTCACAATTCGATACAAAAAGGATTTTCTTTCGTGGCGTTGAAGCAGCATTTCACGAGTGACTTTGCGATTTTCCATTTGACGTTCATTCAAATCGTGTGGGACCCATTTACCCAGTTTATTTATCTTCCCCATTACTCGTAAACGTCTGCTGATTTTTTCTTGTGACACATTTAATGCTTTTGCCAATTGCTGTTGAGTTTGAGTTGGGTCATCCTCCAATAACACCTGCAATTCCTCGATTTCGCACTTTTGTGGTCTACCAGAGCGCGCACTGTCTTTCGCATTGAAATCACCACTTTTAAATTGTCGAAACCATGTCTCACATGTTCTAATCGATGGAGCGTGTTCACCATATGTTTCTACCAGCACACGATGACTTTCAACAGCCTTTTTCTTTTGATTAAATAAGAAAAGCAATGCGTGCCGCAAATGTTCTTTTTCAGGCACAAACTTCGACATGATCACTGAACGATAAAACAAAGACGCTAGTGTTTGGCGGGCTCAACTTGTGTGTGTTTGTAGTTTAATGTCAGACGAACAAAATGACGTATGTGTCAAATGAATACGCTGCGTACTTTTCGCTGGCGCCATCTCTTAGGTAAACCGGAAACAACTTATGCATACACCTAGTACTTTTGGCATAACTCTAATCCAGTACGACAAAATGACACATGAAATTGACCTGGAGAATGTATGAGCCGAATGATGGAAAGAAAAATATTAAAACAGCTGAACAAACGAAAACCAAACGGCTACGTAAGAGGTACCGTTATGTTGGAAAATATGATTCTCATGGACCCAAAATAAAGTGCACTCTAAAGTTTTAAATACACTAACGGAAAATGAAGTTCCACTTTCAAGAAGGCGTAATGCTAGGTGAAAGTGACGTTCTCCTGGTCAATTTAACGTGTTATTTTCTCGTATTAGAGCTATGCCAAAGTTCATTTCATCATTGATTTTCTTGGAAAATTCCAGCACAGATTGATATATCACATGGCCTACGTACTATTTAAAAATGTTAAAGCATAGTCAAGATGGTAACTTTAAAGTTGGCGGTCATTGTCGTCATACCATCCAGTATGTATCACCTTTCCAGTATCCATTAACAGCCATATGCTTTTAATGTATATAACAATTTATAAAAGACGTTTTCCGTACTCTGTATTCGATTTATTTGCTTTCAACCTTGGCCTCACACTAGACCGACACCTAGAATGGAAGGCTCATATCAATAATGTTTGCAGAAAAGCGTTCTGGTCACTGCACTCTTTAGCTAGGTTAAAAAATATCCTTCCAACCGCTGTTAAAACCACTTTGGCACAAACACTTGTTTTCCCACATGTTGATTACTGTGACGTAGTACTTTCCAACATTAGCGATGAGTTGGCTCACCGCCTTCAGAGGATTCAGAATTCATGTGTAATATTTATCTTTAACCTGAAGTATTCAAACCATTTAACACCTTTCTATCGAAAACTATCCTTTCTAAAATTAGACGAGCGACAAGTTTCGCACACAGCAGAAATATTATTTAAAACAGTGCGTGCTAAAAAGCTCAGTTATATTTTTCAACGTTATCAATCTCTTAATGCTCGTCATGGGCACAATACAAGAACCAACATGTTATTATCTATCCAACACCTAAACTCTAACTTCTTTAACAAATCATTCACAGTTACCTCTATTCGCATTTGGAACAGCCTACCCTATTATCTTAAGGAATCAGAGAACAGTGAAATGCTTCAGTAAGTCGATGGAAAAATTTCTATTGTCAAGAATCGATTAAACCTCCAAACTCCACCTGACAGTTTTCATTTGTTTATATATAAAATAAAATTTTAGTACGCATCTATCATCCGTTGCAAATAGCAGTGCCGCTGTTTACGTGGTGGCACTGATATAGTCAACAGTGACTCAGTCGCTTGTTTGAGACAGAGGACGAGTGTTGCCATCGCACAATATCGAAATCGAACTGAAAGCGTTAGATTCCAATTGACTCAATAGATTTAAGTACATTTTATATAACTTTGTTACATTCTTAAACTTTACAACATACTCCAAAAATAGTGAAAGATAATATATTTTTAGGAATTTATTTATTGATGGTCTTTAAGGCTTAGGTTTGTTGATCTTTCTGTAATAACATCATATGAATGCAAAGTGGCATTGTAAATTATTTATTCTCACAAACACAGAGAAAGAGAAGGAGGAAGAGAGAGAGAGAGAGAGAGAGAGAGAGAGTTCAAACGTGAATGTACTTGTACTGCTGTTGCAATACAATAAGTTAATTAAACGAGCCCATAACACATATTTCATTTTTATAGATGTTTTACATCAACATAATCAAAACATCTTCTGGCTTACCGGCGTCTTTGTTACTCTGGAGTTCTTACTGGGGAGGCAGTTCGTACTAGATATAGGCCTAAGTATTTTTCCAAATAATATATTTTTCACCGCATCTGAGTGTGCGGCAAGATGTCAGACAGAAATCGTTTTCGAATATTTCATTCTAAATTAAACAAAAGTTTTCGAAAGATACTTATTCTTCAAATCGGGGAGCAATATAAACAGGGATGAATCAGAGCTGAAACCGAGTTACTTTTGGTGACCTGGCCTGACCCGAACATAAGTGAAGCGGCGACAGAGTCCGAAACTTGACCGGAATGACCCGGTCTTATAATTAACTGGAAATTTTGGCGTCGTATTTTCCGTGTTCTGGGGGTAACATCTTCGGTCCTGGTCATCTCTGAAAAAACAATGTTCAAACACAAGGAAATAATTAAACATTCTACTTTGCCCTCCGGGTGGTCTGTCCCACGCTCGGCCGCCTTTACCTCCCAAGAAGCCCAGGAATACCAAGGACAGTCTGGTACACAATTTGATAGGAGGCTGACTGCACCTGACAACACCAGAAAGGGAAACACTAAAAAAAAATATCTAGTGTCCTCAACTCGGGCCGCCCGACTCATTATCAGACGCGCTACTGTCTGAACCACGCCATTTTCTAAGAATAACAGCAGCACGCAAATTTTTATTATAAAAATTACTTCTTCGCATCGCAACAGTTCTGTTCAAAATGTGCGGCAGCACATTATAGATCTCTAACGGGCTTTAAAAACACTCGGGGGAAGAGAGCGTTCCATTAAATTTCTGCGGAGGAGGTGTCTACACCTGTTCCATCTCAGAAAGGAATGAAAAAATGTGTTTAAAATCATAGGAATGACCCTCTGCCCTGATTGTCACTACTTTCCTCTTGATCGTGTATTTGAATTCCTCCAGTATATTTACCACAACGTTCCTGTATACATAAGTATTACGGTTCCGCAGCGAGAATGATTCTCATATGATTTTAAGTGTCCTATGTGGGTAAAAACTTTGGTAAACTTTATTTTTATATGGGCCAGTCTAGTAACTTTGAACTTCGGCTGTTACGATTCGCCATACCACCGTAGATTCGCACTGTTATCTGGCCGGCTCCTCTGTGGATGAGTGGTAACGCTCGGTGCCTTGGTTTCATGCGCGTGCGACCCACCTTAAACTGTAGATCCCGTCCTCAGGACGTCATCTTCATCCGATGGAAGGCAATGACAAGCCATTATCGGTGGAATCGGATGAATAGGTGGAATGAAGAAAGTGGGAGGAAACGGGAATACCCCGAAAAAACCCACGCACACGGTGTTTGTCCAACTCACATGGCATGAGCAGGAATCGATCCGACGACCCCTAGCACCAGAGGTGAGCGCTCTACTAACTGAGCCACCACTAAGGCTCTATATGCTTTATTTCCTTGCAAACAATTACCACACATACTTCTATAAACACCTACCGGCAACCCAGCTTCCAAAAAGTGCTACGAAAAAGTATATGCCATTATCATTGCATTAATATGAAGTTCATCAACATATAATAAGCATAGCTCCGTGAGGAGTTATGGTGAAACTTCGTCTTATGAATTACACGTATTTTGCCACAAAAAACACGGACAGTATCTCGGGCCAGTCAAGAGGGGTTAGTTGAAGTCCAGTTCGATGCTTTTTATTATACACGATGTACATGGGGTTCTAAGAAATGCATGTATTAACCCCCAACGCGAAAGAAACTAAATAGTACCTAGCACCTTTCCCTATATCTCTCTCGTTTGACATCTTCATTTCAAAACTTACATTTAGGATTTGAACACCCCTAGGCACGTTAGGAATGTTACATATCTCGTGTAAATTTTACGTTTTTTGCGGCCCATAAAGTAAAGTAAAGCGGAACTTAACAGATAGTTTGAAGAACATGAGCGCGATTTCAAGCAATGACAAGTAAGAAATACAGTAATTGAAATTAACGATTTTTTCATGAAAGAGCTCATAGGCAGAGAACAAATTTCTTCGGTTTTTGGATGCGTTTTATTTCGCTCGGTTGCAACTACCAAAGTAATTAAGATTTTCAGTTTGAGATGGTAGAGCCAAAATTAGAGCTTGTAAACAGAATTTTGCAGTTTTGTTCCTATTTATTTTTAATTATAAAAAAAATTAAGGTTGTACTCAAGAATTTTCGGGGGTTACACATTGGGTGGTCTAACAGAATCTCTGTATTTATATACTTCACAGTAATTATAAAAAAACACACAACAGGTAGTCAGCAAAGTTCATGTACTTCATGAAATTGAATATGAATGTTTAAACTTTTTTTTGTTACCCGCAACTAGTACTCTCGCAAGGAAAAAGTGATATGGTAAGGTGAAAAGTAGGTTAATGTTTAATAATTTTATTATTGTTTTTCATTGTCATTTTATGAATATTATGTTTGCTTTATAATCATATGGATAAACTTCACTTTTGGAACCCCTGCGTCCGCCAGCTACTGATCAATGTGTACGTTCTACACTACTCATTCCCTTGTAAATAATTCAAGAAGTGGGGTAAACGGATATTTAATCATCTTGTTTCCATTAGCTTTATTATTTGCTGGGTAAACTTTACTTAATGACCCACAAAAAGATGTAAAATTTGAAGCACAAATATAAGATTTCCAACGTGAGTGGAAGTGTTGAATTGCAAAATTTAACGAAGCTTCGAGTCATGGAAGTATGAAATGAGAGCAAAAATTAGTTGGGACTATTTATGTGGTTGCGTGTTGGGAATCAGCACATGGAGTATATGACAAACGTCATGCGCATCGCGTATAATGAACACAATTTCTTGACCTTAAATAATCGTATTCACTCACTCGACACGTACATGATTTTTCGTAGAAAAGTAGTGTCATTCATATATCGAAGTGTCATCGCACTCACACGCCGCCATGTTTGTGTGTTGACCAACAGGATTGAGTATTTAACGAAATAATAATGACACAGCTTTTCGTGACACTTTTCGTATTTCTGGCACTAGAAGTTTATAGAAGCATCAGTAATAATTATTTGCAATTGTACACATGGGTCAATAACTTGAGGAAGCTGCCAGTCATCAAGTAAAGATGGTCGTTTTTCTATTATCATTATCGTTTGCGGAATATTATGAGTTTGTCTCACAATCATATGGATATTCTTTACTTTCGGGATCACAGCTTCCGTCAGCTACTGATACTTGTATACGTTCAGCACCACTCATTCCTTTGTAAATAATTCACACATAACATCTAGCTACAACTAGAAATCAAAAAAGCGTTTCTAAATATCATGTGTTATGATTATTTTGTTAAATAAGCAATCGTGTTGATCAACACATACAAATATGGCGGCATGCGCAAGAATACTAACGACCTACTTAATATTCATACTTCATGTTATGAATGACACGTATTTTGATAGAAAAATCACGGACACATGTCGAGTAGCAAAGGCAGTTAAAGTTACCTTACAACATGTTTTCATTATACGCGATGCACCTGCCTTTTAACATTCACTCAATGTGCACTCTCAACTCGAAATCAAATAAACTCCCAGACACCGTTTT
>JAGDQP010013555.1:13244-47496 GCA_022664845.1 Lepisma saccharinum
ATCATCATCATCATATTCAGCCGTTTTCTATCCACTGCTGGATGAAGGCCTCCCCCTTTTCTTTCCACATATCTCGGTCTGCTGATATCCTCATCCATGTAGCTCCTGAAAAACTCCTGATTTCATCTACCCATCTTACATTTGGACGTCGTCTCGGTCGTTTCTTTTCTCTAGGAATCCAATGTAGTACATTTGTCGTCCACCTTCCATCTGTTCGTCTAGCTATGTGACCGGCCCATCTCCACTTCATCTTCTTCGCAGTCTTGATTACATTCTCTACCTTTGTTTGTGCGCGAATCCATTCACTTGTCTTCCTGTCCCTCCTGGTTATTCCTAGCATGCACCTCTCCATTGCTCTTTGTGTGACTCTCAATCTTTGAGTCGTTTGCGCATTCAATGTCCAAGTTTCGCACCCGTACATCATTACAGGTAAGACACATTGATTATAAACTTTACGCTTCAGACACATTGGTAGTTTGCTTTTGAAAATAAAGTGTAGTCTTCCAAAAGAACTCCACGCCATTTTACATCTTCTGTTTATTTCATCAGTCAACTTTGCATTCGATGTTTTAAGCTGGCCTAGGTAAACATACTCATCAACTATGCCTATTGTCTCTCCGTTAATCTTCACTTCCTTCTTTGCAGCCTGTTGGTTGTACATTACTTTTGTTTTACTTAAGTTCATTTTAAGGCCTATTTTCGAACTCTCGTTACTCAGTTCTTCCATTCTGGTTTGTAGTTCTTCTGCACTTGAAGCAAACAGGACTATATCATCAGCGAACCGTAAATGATGAAGATATTCGCCATTAATTTTAATTCCAACTTCATCCCAGTTTAAATTCTGGAACACTCTCTCCAGGACCGCACAAAACAGTTTCGGAGAAATTGAATCTCCTTGCCTTACCCCTTTTCCAACTTTAAATTTTTCACTGTCTTGATGCAGCCTAATGACAGAAGTGGCAGTCGAGTAAATGTTTCGCAGTAACTTGATGTATGCACTTTCGATGCCTTGATGTTCAAGTGATTTAAGTACTGCTGACAAGGAGACCGAATCGAAAGCCTTTTCAAAATCTATGAATCCCAAACATAATGGAAGTTCATATTCATTAGTCCTTTCCATAACTTCATTCAATGTTTGTATGTGGTCCATTGTGCTAAATCCACGACGAAATCCGGCTTGTTCCCTTCCCTGATTAAAATCCAAGTCTCGTTCAATACGATTCAAAATAACTTTGGTGAACATTTTGTATAGGACTGACAGTAAACTAATTGGTCTGTAGTTTTCTACGCGTTCTTTGTCCCCTTTCTTGTACAACAAAATGATAACGGCATTGTTCCAACTTCTGGGTATTTCTCTCTTCCTCAAGCACATCGAGAATAATTTAGCAACTTCCTCTTTCATCTTTTCACCTCCCCATTTAAACATCTCTGCTGTGAGTCCATCTTCTCCTGGTGATTTTCCGTTCTTCATCCCTCGAAGTACTTTATCCACTTCTTCTTTCATTACGTCTGGGACATCAACATCAATTTCTTCTGAATCTTCATTTCCTAGTTCTTCCTCGGAGTAGTACAATTAATATATATATTAACACGCTAGCGGCCATAATTTTGAAGATATTTGAACCAAATTTTTATATGCTGTTTCTAGGTTTAATAGCTCGGTTAAGTTCGTTAATGAGCAAAATCGGTCGCCATCTTGGATCCAAAATGGCCGCCGAACCCATTGTTGTATAGAATACACAGCCTAAACCGCTGGGGCTATTGAAATCAAATTTGGCATAAAGGTACAACATCACTTTTTGATTATGAAAATGTTACCTAATGAGTTCAAAGACGCCATCTTGGATCCAAAATGGCGGACCTAAAAATCCATTTTCCACACCGTTTGAGCTAGAGATACGAAATTTGGCATAAAGGTGCATTATGACGAGCAGCTTAGGGAAATATGACAACATTTGGGAAAAGTCGCCATCTTGGATCCAAAATGACCGCCCAAAATCCCATTTTGCACACCGTTTGAGCTGGATAAATGAAATTTTACTTGAAGTTGTACTATCACAAGTAGGTCACTACAAAATAAGAAAACTTTCAAAAAGTTGTCAACTTGGATCCAAAATGGCCGCCCCAAAAACCCAATTTCCAAATCATTGAAGGTAGAGAAACGAAATTTTCTTTGAAGGTGTATGACCAAGAGTAGGTTACAATAAATGGGGCAAATCTTCCCTTTGGGGGCGGAGCCAACCGTGGGAGGGTGAAGATGTACTCCGTGGTGGTGTAGTGCTGCAGGGACATTTTGGTAAAGATAAAGGAGGCGCATCCTCTCAAAAGCACTGAAGTTGGGGGGCGAGCCCCGCCTCCAAGCGAAACTTCGAAATCTACCTCTGCCTGTAGGCCTACCGAAAGGGATTTTCACATTTGCATCACTACAACCTTCGTTATATTTTCCATTTCAATGCTTACACACAAATTGAAAATATTACATTTCTTCTGTAAATTTTACATTTTTGGAGCTCCAAAAGTAAACATCGCGTTTCAACACCACACACTTCCATCATTCTTGTAACTTTTACATTTTGAGGGAGTGCAAACACAAACTAACTTCATGCCCCAGCCAGCACAAAACAAAATTTTTCGTACCGCACCTAACTGAATCTGAATTTAAAAAAAAGATGTTAAAAAGTTGGGTAGAAGAACTGTGATGTTTTCTTTATGTGTTCTAATACAATTCTATCATCCTCTTCATCGGAAGAGGATGAATCTGAAATCATATGCAACATCTTTCACAGGTGGCAATTGCCAAACTTTTTTAAAACCTCCAGTTAGCGTGTTAACTGGAGGTAGAAGTACGGGTTAATTTAACTACCAGTTTGCTCAGTTTAACTGTTGGTTATGCCTTAACTAGACATTGAAAAACGGGTAAACCACCAGTTAGAGTTTAACTGTTAGTTACTAGCTAACCTGTACTTTAACCAGACAATGAAAAACTAGCCCTTAGGTAATAGTATCGGATCATTACATTTTTTCGCCTATCTATTGTAATTTGTTGTGCATTTTCTCACTGTGTGCAATTTGGTATGCGTGATTTCGTTATACTTGTTTGGCAACACTGTACATTCACATTCACAAGTACATAGCACAAGCATTTCACAGTGTATGCCATCGTATTCCAAAATACAGAAATAGACTGTAGACTTGGGAAATTGCTTAAAAAGTAGTAAAGTATAAATAATTTACTTATGTATGTTTTTTTACAGTTTTCCCTCCACACTGTGTTGTACTTCTTTCTTGCAGTTACAAATTTATTAAAATTTTATAATCAATCTTTATGTTGTTGTTTTCGAAGTTTGGTGGTGCGATAGCTTGGACAGACTCTACAGTTACTATGAGCCGGTAGTTCACGTGTACAGAAGCGGGAAGAGAGCGGAGGCAAACTTGTTGAAGCTGTTCTGTAGTGTCAAACTGTTAATTGTCTTTAGATTTTGTTCAAGTTCTCTTACGCCATGGCTCCTGTTCTTGCTTATTGGGATATTCGCGGTGTAAGTATTAAATGAGAAAATCATGTAATGAAATAATAGTTAGTTCATATTTTCGCTCTTGAAATCGAAATCCACGTGAAGGCATTGTGAGTGACAAATGAAGTTATCGTGACAATTTTCCTAATTTTTAATGGCTTTGAAGTATATATTTTTAGGATTTTGCCGAGAAATATATTTTTGATACACTAGTAGAACCTATTTTGGGACAAAATCTGAAATCTTTTAAGAAAAGAAGGTAGATCACATACGATATAAATTTGCCTCGTGTTGACCGGCTTTGTATCTTCTTAAAAGAAGCTAGGTAATGAGACAAACCACGCTACCTGCAAACGTTACGAAGAAGCATGTAAGCTAATTACAGTAAAAAGCCTTTGAAGCTAGGAGGAAAATAGCGGTCATAGTTCTAAAAATATTTTTAAGTGGGTCTTGAACAGACAAAACTAAGAGTGCTTTCTGTCGTCACTTCTGACAGAAGTACATGTATGACTGCCGAATATTACGAGTAGTACTGCATTGGATCCTTACGTTTAGTGTGATCGGATCAACTTTATGGCCCGCAGTTTCCGCCAGTTATATTGAACTGTGTGTGTGCTCTTTACCTCTTATTGTTTGCTAATTATTACCATATACATTTTTATAAACACTTGACAACAGAGCAATCCAAAAATTATCGCGGGAAGTTGGTCATTTTGTTAAATACGCACTCTAGTTGATCAATACAAGCATGGTGAAATGCTGAGCAATGCTATAACAGATTTTCATTATACGCAACGTAGGCCTACATGGCGTTTAAAGCACCGCATGTGCTTGCTCTAAAGGCGCAAGAAGCTAAATAGTCCCTAGTGCATCTTGGTGCTATTTCTCATTTCCACGACTCGAAAAAGATATTTTGCGTTTCAACACATCTAGAAATAAATTTCTCCTGTATTTTTTTTTTTTTTTTTTCCTTTTACGGGCCATTATGTATAGTTAACTCTGATCTTGAGAGACGCTCGTTCCATTTTTCATAAATACTAGTTCTTCAGACTATCTTGGGGCTTTGCAAAGATGCTATTTTTTGTTGTTGTACAGTTTATTGTAACATTCTAGAGTGATTGGCAGTATGAAGACAATCATTCTGGTTCACTCTGGTCCTCAAGCCCTGAAAATGTGTGGGTTTTTTGAAACTACGAACGATGTAACATGTTCCGTAATTTGCAAGTACAGTGGTGAACCACCTTAAATTGTTTTTCCCATTATATTTTCTCGTTGGAACTATTAACATCAACTTAACCTTCGGTGCTGTCCGATTCACTTTCGTGATTACTACGTTCGCTTGCAGCTCAAATCATCCCCCTCATGTGTCAGTCAAAAGTTAGGTTGTTTCAATCTACCTAGAAGTAAGTATTATGGGGTTAACTATAGTAGTGACCCACCAATTTTTAGAAATTTACAGGAGGAATTAAGATAATTGCGTAATGTTTGAGAGTATTAGGGAGGTAAATATTGATGTTGGTAACATTTGAAGTGAATAATGATATAGTTCTAGTGTGTTTTGAAGATGTTTTAGGACGCACTGCATGTTGTGGCGGGATGAACTATTTTGCGTAAAGTTTATTGTCATGTGGAAGGCGGTAAGGCAGTGTTGAAATGGCGTGTCTTTGTGTTGATTGACATTTCTTGCGTTATTCTTATTGAATCGTATGGAAATGACGAGGGAAAGTGCATTTTGAAGGTTATTTAGCAGAGTATTTATGTAAGGAAAGGAAAAGGCCCCGAAACAATTGTACGCTACTTTCTAATGGAAATTTGGAGAGTTAAGACGCCTGTGTGCTGAAGGTAAGTGTGAATATGTGTCAAAATATATTTTGTAAAGATACATGACCGCACCTAACTTTACCTAACCTCCACGTTCATATGTTCAGTAATTTAAGATAATTTACGAAAAAGGAAAATAAGGATTTATTAATAAATGTAAACATATAAAAATACATTTTGTAATGATACATGACCGCACCTAACCTCCACGTTCATATGGTCACCAATGTAAGATAATCTACAAAAAGTGCAAGAAAACAATTGCGTAAACCGCTCGCCTCCCATGAACACGTAATGTGTGTGTGTTTTAAATAATTTTGGTTTGGTTTTAGTGATTTTAAAATTGGTGCGTCACTACTATAGTAATGCCGTATTCTGCACATTCAATCGGAATTTTTATTATATTGTAATACAATATTATCGGAGGAAAGCACTAAGTTGATCGTGAACGCTGATAGCCATCACATTAACGAAAACTGTCCTGATGTGTCTCAATATGGCCAGATATGTGTTCACAGATCGCTAAATTGATCAAGGTTATGGGGTAGCGTCTCGTGTTACTCCCATTGTATTTAATTTATTTGTTTGCGATGACACAATATCGTCTGAGTGTTGCCAACCTCTGTAGAAGTATGGGTGTACTAGGGCGCTGGGCCGCAGTTCGTGAGGTTGTGGTTTCGAATTTTGCATGAGGCATGGATGTTTGAATTTTCACTCATTGCGTTCAGATCATCCTTACTAAATTGGCGGCTAACGTGAACCTGTCATCGAGGCACTTCTAATCAGGGTTTGAAAAAAACCACCCCACCTGGGTCCAGGTGTTTTTTTTTTTCTCTGGTGTAATCGGGCTTTTTACAACGTGGCCCTTAGAGTACTGATTGTCTTATAATACAAAGTATCAAGTAAATATGCCTTCAAAGAATATTAATGTGTTAAAGCACTTTCCATTAAACCTTACGTGCCACCTTATTTGCTTTTTGTGAGGGCTACACAATAAACATGCTGAGATTGTAACTTCAGCATTGCCTTTATGTTGATCATAAGTCGTGTGGGTCAAACTTGCTAATTTTGGAAGAGCGGCAAGACCCTCACGTTACCAATAGAAGCAAAAGTGGATTAAGTGTGGTATTTATTGGGTAACATTACATTTCCAAGACAAAAGGGTTGGGGGCGTCCCCGGCCTAGCCAGTCCGCCCCTTCAAGTGCTGTATTTGATACGACAAAGACGCAGTTGATAATTTTATGATATACTTTAATAATAATGAAATGCCATTTGTAGGTAATTTTTTAATTGAAAAAGCGCATCAAAATCTGTAGTCTTTTTAGTTGGAAAAGTTAATTAGTTCTAGTCGATTACGAAATCAACAGATGGAAACTAGTATTAGTTTGGAGTACTGACTGAGGTCCAATACTTCCTTGTATTTTAATTTCACAGAGGTAAAGTGCTGTAGATTTTAGACAGCAATATTATTCTACAGGTTTAAATGACAGTCGTGATTGTATTCTAACAGTCTAAAATGTAATGGTTTTCTTTTGTGCCCTCATTTCAGAAATTATTTAGAGACAAAATTAATGAAAAAAACAAAATAAAAAAAAATTGTTTTTCTAGCTAGACCCACCTTGGCAAACCCTGCTTCTAACTGCTCTGGTTGAAATAGTGGATGGATGATACATCGAAAGACAGAGCTGCATACGAATTGAAAAGTTGGTTGCTCCGTGCTACATATTGAGCTTCTACTTCGTTGGTATTGTAAGAAAGAAGCGCGTTCATTTTTGGAACGATTTGTTCATTTGAGCATACGTTGAAATGATCAGTGGTCATGAGATTAGTGTCGTGTCTCATGGCAGTTCCAATGTTCAGAGAGGATTCTCTGTTAAAGACCACCAAAAGGAAGTATTTTCTCAATGAGCAAAATGACTGCGGCCGACAGCGGCTTACCGCCGTCCAAATTAAGACTAATGCCGTCTATCTGCAGCCCTATCGGATATTCGCCATCGGTCCACCAGCTACATTGACGGATAGCCGCTGTTCTCTGTAAATATCCGGCACAAATGTATTCTCTGATCCATTCTTCGTATTGTACAAAGTACTGCTCAGAAGGAGCTGTAAAGGATGCCTGGTAAAGAGCACGAAAGAAACCTGTTGAATTCCTGGTAAAGGAATTACCAGGAAGTCTGAAGGGGTGAAATAGTATGGTTGCTCAAAGTAATGCGCCACTTTTTCTCATTTCTGAATGAAAACTGCAAATTGAATGGTGGTAGCATGAAGTAGTGTGTAATTAAATGGTCATTCAACAGATAGGGCCGCGGTAGTAGTCGGAGAAAGTGTCGTCTGTGTGTGACGCACGTTGCTAACAGCGAAGTGTAATTGAATTCTTAATGGTGGAGAAAGAAAATGTGGGAAGCATACAGAAACGGTTGTGTGCTTTTTATAGAAGTTGAGGCGGTCGATGATAGCAGCACTATTTGACGCCGGTGCAGAGAGTGAAGGCTTCAGGAAATAGAGCTGCAGGTTTTGCCGCGGTCTAATCGTCCTGCTACAGTTACCAACCCAGACTAGTTGCATAGCGCCGGTGACAGTATTCGTGCAGATCGGCGCGTCAGAAGTCAGCAAGTAGCTAATGTAAAGAATCACAATTTTTTTCTCATACGCCACACACAAGTTGTGTAAAGTGGCGTATGAGAGAGATATGGAAGTGAGAAATATGTGACTGAAAAAAAAAATTTTTTTTAGTCATGGAAGTGAAGATAAATTTTACTTCCGGTTTCCCAACTTTCGCCAAATATTGAGCCGTATGCATGCTCTATACCAGTGTTTTTCAACCTTTTAATACTCACTGACCGGTAAACTACAGGGGAACACTCAAGTACCGAGAAAATGCTAGAGATTTATTTGCCATTCAAAGAATACAAGCACATCTTCAGATTCTAGTTGTATTAAAAAAAAAGAAATATAAACTTTAATCACAATTCTGAAGTGTCGAAATATACGAAATAAGTGTACAGCAATCAGGGTTTGCCCACGTTGGCCCAGCCCAATAAAACCCGACGGTTTTAAACCCACTTTTAAACCCAATTAGGGGGGGGGGGGGGCGACAAAAATCTTTGTTTCTAAATCAGGGTTCCCACTCACCTGGAATAGTCAGGGAATCCAGCTTGGCACTAAAAAGTCGTCGAATTTCACTAAAATGTCTGAAAACCAGGAAAAGTCAGGGAATTTGATAGTTTGTTTGAAGTTCATGTAGCTACAGTAGGCATTTAATGTTAGATCGTTTTTGAAATTACTTGGAGGCTAATGTGCCATCCATGAACCAATTTAAGTAAAGAATACAGTGAAATATTTTCATGCAACTATGATCTTTATTTTCCCATGGAATTATGATATATATACAAAATGGGGTATCTGGAAAATTTGATTAGTGACCTGGAAAAGTCAGGGAATTTGATCTTGGCAAATGAGTGGGAACCCTGTAAATGGTTATTTAGAGTGAGCTCACTTTTCAGAAGTGCATAATAATGAAAACCATTGTATTTAAGATTGTTAGAATGCAATGACGACTGTCATTATAACCCGAGAATAATGCATGTAAACTCTAAAACACTTTACCTTTATATTGAAATACAAGGAACTATTAGTTCAGTCAGGGCCTTTGTTAAAGGTTCGCTTTCTTCATTACAGCATTCACCTGGTGAAAGTGAGGGGAAAACATCAGCCAGAATAGTTGGCCGCGGGGTTCAGTCCCATGTGCCTACCCATTGTCGATCCGAAATCCGCGACGTTATCACCTGAACCACAAGAACTGGGTACTCCTTATGTTGTGGTTTGTATTCTGACACCGAAGTGACACTGGGAAGGTTGATCAGCAATTCAGGCCCTGCCCGGGACGCGGTGGTTCAGTGGTAGTGCTTATCTTCGGCGCGTGGGGTCCTTGGTTCGATCCCGACTTTTGCCATGTGAGCTTTGTGGTGGAATTTCGGGACCCATAATTAATTATCTTGGGCTCCGAACCACGCCTTGGCGTGAATCTATTGCGCATACCTTGAAGTGAGGTCACCCTCCATACAAAACAGGCCCGCTGCAAGCCTCCCGATTCCACAGTAATGACACCGGTACTGACTGAACGAATCTCTGAGGTCTTGATTCTTTAACCCCCACCCCTCAAAAAAAAAACTCGCCTGGAACCAGGTGGGCTGTTTTTTTTTTTTTTAAACCCTGACAGTAATACCTTGACTTACACGAACTCTCGATTTTTTTTTCGTTGGGCTCAGTGTTTCTCTTGCTGTGATACGCATTGGACGCGTTTCTCGCAAACTCTACGATTGTGATTCTAGGATCGACGACTTTCGTTATACATTTTCTATACCCTTTGTGTTCCAAACGAAGTACATCTGATTCACCTCCACCGAGCAAGAAAAGGAAAATGATGTATAAAGAACCTCATTATTATTTAATATTTTTCTTCCGAACTAGTGTTTTTGATAGTCCTTTGTCCCAATTAAACAACATTTATATGCAAAGTTGCACCCCGGGTTACGCGAATTTGACTTAAAGGAATTTCGTCGGTCCTGCCTATCGCGTAGCTTAGGAGTATTACTGTATTATATAATTTGCTTTAATTTCCCGAGGGCCGGTACAATAGTTTCGCGGACCGGTGGTTGAGAACCACTGTTTATGTTCAAATAATTGGGGCATATCTAGAAACAGCTACAACTACTGAATATGAAGTGAAAAACGTACAAAGTTGGTAAGTTTGATCTACGCGGATAAAGGGGAGATGTAGTACATACTCAGTTTTGATTGGTTTTAGACTAATTAAAATGCGAATGTAACTTATTATCTGGGTATGAAAGGAGATGCGCTCTAAACTTAACTACCAGTACTGCTCTTAATTTCCTACCGTTGAACTCTCCTTGGGCATGTCGTTTTCTAGCCATAACACTGCAGAAATATCCAACACTGAAGGGCATAGGTCATGTGTGTGCCCGGGAACTCTCTACTTGCACATAATATTCCATAATCGGTACTTTGCACCTTTCTTTGATGGCTATTGAAATGAAAAACCTTCGGTATATCTAGTGAGGAATGACAAAGGTAGGCAATACAAAGAATTGCAATGAAAGGTTTCACTCAAAAGGCTTTCAAAATCAAACAAAATTGAGTACCTGCTACACATCTTGATGAAAGTGTTAAGACTGATAACACATTGAATTCATGCGCTTTCATTCCATATTCAGTTACTGTCGTTCTTTCTAGGAGTCTGTAAATTATTTGTAAGGTAAGGCGGCATAGAGCGTACATGCGGCTCAATAGATCAAGTTGGGAACCGAAAGTGAAATTTACCCCTTGACTTTACTAACGCGACTTTGCTCGACATTGAGACCTTTCAAATGTCAGCCTTACCAATTGTCGATTGTAGGTTCTCCGCCTACCATGGTGGTTACGGGTAACGGAGAACCAGGGTTCGATTCCGGAGAGGAATCCTGTGAAATTGCTACCACATTCAAGGAAGACAGCATGCGTGCAAATTAAACCCACTCCCGGCACGTGGAGGTAATGACGAAAAATAACTATACGGGACTCATCCGAGGTCCCGTAATCGGAATGAATAGTCTTTATAATTAGAATCTCACCAGTTAAAACTCTCGGTTGGCACCCAGTTATTGTCAACAGTTTCGCGTACCTGTAGATCTTCCGAAGCCTCCTATAGGCTGAGATTCCTCGCGATATGCCACCGCAGGTTGCAGGTCAACAGACACCTGTGCAGAGTTGCAGAACCCCACGGGTTAAGTCTACTTTTAGTCCCCAGAAAGTTTCAAAACTTGCACGAGCTTCGCCTCTTTCGACAAGCATTAGGCGTCTTACATGTCTTGGGTGCTCAGTTAGCTCAGGAAGTCTCCACATAAATTGAACAACCAAGTTCATCTTCGACCTCAAACGTGATTGAGGACAATCTGAGGGGAGCGGATTGCAATCATCTGGGAAGGAAAGGGAAACCTAAACTTAGACGGTGTTCTTCATTCCAGTGATGAGCCGTTTAACTTATTTTCTGTTAAATTGTGAAGGCCCATTTACAACCTTCTAATTTTAACTTTGTTATATGAATAATATACGTCTTTAATTTTTCTACTGGTGCTTTAGTCCAGTATTATATTTCTAAAAACCTTTTACATCTTCAGTTTTTATACTGTTTTATATTCTTAACAGCTCTTTTTAGACGTGACGTCTCCTCGTATCGGGATGGGCGTAAGCCAAAGTGCTGATACCACCCATAAAATTAATTTTATTTTAATCGGCATTGAAACCGTTGCAATGTAACACGAAGTGACACTTAGTTTTCTTCCGCGTGCCGCCATGTTTGCGTGTGGTGAACAACTCGTGTACGTAATTAACGAAATAACAACCCTTTCCCTAACATTTTGGATTACTGGCTGTTGTGCTTCAGGAAGTGACTGGGTATTGTGAGGGAATGAATGATGCGTGCATACAACTCAGTAGCTGACGGAGGCTGGGAAACCGAAAGACCCATTCAAGACTTAGGGTCAGTTCTACAATCCACCGACCGCTAAACTTCTAGTCAGCGCTAAGTTGAGGCCAAGTCTGATTTTGGCCAGAGTACGCGAAATGAGAGTTGGCCTCAACTTAGCTCTGACGAAGTTTAGCGGTCGATTGTAGAACTGACCCTTAATGATACATTTTATGCCAATATTAGTTTATCTAGCTACCGGTTTGGGCTGCATCTACTTTCAATATGTACTTAGTCAGTATATGTGGAGTTTTGTAGTATACTAAAAACTAGTATCGGTGTTTGTGAATTGAGCTGGAGCGAATGCGAGACCATTTTGTTATAAACATAGTAGGTTTGTTCGCCGGGAACTCTGCTTCCTGACACCACTCGATGAGGGCTCCGCCCGTAAACCCCGTGAGTGGCAATGGTGACATCCAGCACGGTGAGGGATCACTGAATTTGTCCGTCGAATGCCACTGAACTTCGGCTCACAGTGAGCCGACGCCATTTTTGTGAACCAAGATTTTCGTGCTCACTTGAGTCGGACCTCCCGGAAGTGCGGTTAGTGCGACTGCAATATGGCTTCCGGTGGAGAGGACTATAGTATCACGAATTTAATAGTAATTATGAAATAACTGTAGTCGTGAAGTGCACTTGCAACTTCAGTCTGGTAAAATGTTAGATCTACATGTTTATCTTTAAAAGATATTTCTCTTTTACACATGTTCGCGACGCGTCATGTTTACTACTCTTTGTGCTGTGCGATATTGAATCGTTCGTGCAACTTCAACCATACGCTTTGTAAAATTCAACTGTTTGTTGAGCATAAACGAAATTTGGCATCCGAAGGATCCGCTGTGGCTCACTGAGCCGCTCACCGCGCTGAATGCAGCCATTGTTTCTCTAGAATCCGAAAATATTGCTTCATGTAAGTTATCATTTGAAAATTTTAACTTGACCCCAGAGTTACTACGACGAGGCCCTAAGCGATAGCAAGCATGCGTGACATGTGCGAGTTGTGACGTTTGGGCAGATTGTGTTTAATGAATGTTTGAATAATGTGGACGTTCAAAAATTCGGCAAACATCTATCTATATGGTGTGGGGGTAAGTGAAAAAAAGCCTGAAAACAGTAATGACTTCAGAAAAATTGATCACATACACAAAACGCTAATGTCATGAAGTATTTTCTAGTGTCAGTCCGTAACTAAAGCTTAAATTATATGGTGTTTACAGGCAGTAATGGAACATTTTTCATTCCTGTCTGCTTCTCGACTCTCAACAAATTTCAAACTGATGTTCCCTGATAGCGAAATTTGTAGTCAAGATGCAATTACAACGTAGGAAGTTAGCTTCTACCATTGTTCATGGGCGTGGGCCACTTTTTAAACGTGTGATCTCCTCGACGAATTAGAAAATGGCAGGCATTAGGTTATTGGGTTTGATGAAATCCTTAAACTCTAGCAAACGCAGCAAATGGACCTAACGATTCGCATTTGGGACATTAATAAAAACCTAGTTTCAATGCAATAGCAGTAAGGTGAAAGGAAATACAAGTGAATATGTTTCACGAAACGTATTTTAATATTTCACGCTTAACATTCACGAAAAACAGCGACACAAAACAATTTTAATATTCTCTCATACATCACTGTACACTTCTCTGATCACTGTTCTGCCAGAAACATTTCTTCTTAGAGCTGACTGAACATACCGCCCACCTGAAATATTACTAATATTTCAAAAGCATTATGAAACAATGCAAAATATTACTAATATTTAAAAAACATTATGTAAGAAGATAATTAAATTCAGTTTTCCTTGGATAACCAACCTCTGCTGACCTTGAAATAAGGTTTAAGAATGTCGTCTTAGGTTTAGACCTAAAAAAATATCGTTCAAATTTCGATGGGTGGCCCACATGTTAATTTCAAGTTTCTAAGTGATTTGCAAAAAGATCTTGCAAGTTCACCTTCAGATCCAGTTCTTCTTGATATTGGAAGTTTGTGGGCTGGATACTATGAATTGTGCTTTCAAAGCTGCCATACAATCAACGGGCTGGAAATTAGATCGTCATTTGAGGGCTTCTTATAATTTATTCAAAGATGTTCCAACTCGTGGGGCAGATTACTTTAAGATTCACAGGGTGTTCTATTTCCGAAGAAATTTTGCAGCATTAGATGGACGGAAAAAATGTAGAGGTTGCTTCTCGGGCTATAGAAATGTTACCCAACATAAAGAAATAACGTGCAGCGGGTTACTGATGAAAGTACCACCATGCAAGAGCTTTGATACTGCAAGAAATTATATAAATGAAAACACAACATTAGCAAAGACGGTTGAACCCTTCCTAAGCGAATATCAGGGAGATGCTCCTTTACTTTATAACTCCCTCCATGCCGTTTTGTTGCTGCTCGTTTTGTGAAAGATAGTGCTTTGGAAGGCAAGCCATTAGTGAAGATTGATTTTCAGAACAAATTTGTATAAACATCATCTACACATCAAAAGATGCTTTACGAGAAACCAATTCTTGTAATTAAAAGATCACCTCTGAAATCCAACCTGACAAGAGCAATTTCGTTTCTGGATCCAAATGTTTGTGGATGACTAGCTAGCTGCAAAGAGAGTCTAATTGTCTGGAAATCGTGATATTAAAAAATTGGCTTTCAGGAGCTTTGATCAAATCGAAGTTTTATTTAATGCTTTCGCGTAAAATCCTCTGGTGTTGGAAGCAATGAAGATTTGGGATGAAAAATTTGAGATTAGATGATGGAAATGCTGAATTTATGCCCATGCTCAACGCAGATGGCTGACTATATTAAATTTCCTCCTAATTCTGTCGCATGGGAATGCCAGTGTGGAGAGGGGATTTTCAGTCAACAGAACATGTTTAATGGAAAATCATAAAGTAGTCTAATTGCACTCAAGAGGGTACATGATACAATTTCAGCTGTTGGTGGTATTGGTAAGTTTCAAATTACAAAGGAAGTTGTCCATGCTGCCCGCAATGCTCATGGAGTGTATGTTGAACCCCTGAAGAACCTCGAAGAGGAAGAGAAGAAACGAGAGAAATGCCATTAAGGATAAGGTGGTTGTACTGGAGGCAAAGAAAATGAAGTTGTTGGCTGATGTTAGAGAAGCTGTCTGCAATTGATGAAGAAATAAATGATTTGAAGTCTTAAAACATTTCAACGAATTTGGTGTTAATTCCAGTAGTTTGGATTTTAGGCAAGTGATTAAAATTGACTATTTACCTTCTGCAGTTCTTATTGTAGTGACTTAATATTCTTAATGTTTCTCTACTCTACACTGCAGTTCACTTATAGCTTTGTGGCGATTTTAGCGTCCAAGAAAAAAAGGATAGACCCATTTTGGGTCTTTTCTGGGAAAAGTCAGGGAATTTTGAAATCCCGAATGAGTGGCCACCCTGCTTTAGCTCTTTAGTTCTTATTTGACACTTATCATTCGAAACTGTTTTTCGAGTTGACGTTTCGACACTTCCCCACTTTGGAAGCATAAAATTTCTTCTTTTTTGGGATATCTGAAGTAAGATTTTCCTACCACATTCATAGGTCAGGTGGGTTAGATTAGGTAGCATGTCTGTCCTTGGTGCTTGTATTTTTTCATTTTTCTCTCCAGTTTGCTACAAATTCATTGAGCTTATTAGTGAATTTTAGGTTAAGATAATGCAAACTCTGATTTGTCACTAACCAAGAAACTCAAACTTTGTACGTATTGTGAACAATTTCCAAATCCTCAACCCATAACTTCCGGCGCATCCTCGAAAATTTTCTACCTTGTATTTTTGTGTTGGTTGCAGTCCACCTTCTTAGAGTAACAACTCCCCCCCCCCCTTTTTTTATATAAAAAAATACTACGACTTTTACATATACATACAGCGTGCTGATACACTACACCGATAAACTTCGGGAGCTGATTCATCACATCAAAACTAGACGAAAGTTTCTCGGGCGATTTTTCGAAATATCCAGTGTCGAAGCTACAGACTACCGAATGCGTGGGAGACTGAAATTTAGAGCTTCATATTTATAACACCACGAACATTAGAGTTGAAGCGGTATGGTACCGTCTATTGCATATTTCAAAATTCCGCAATGGGCGTGCAAGGGATTTCACAAAGGCAGAAAGGGATTCCGGTGTATTTCTGGGGTAGGGGTAGATCGAAATTAGCATGAATTAAACTACTTCCCGTGTTAGTAAAGATGAGACCTCATCCCCAGCATCCAATCGGACAATGATATTCAATCTCTTTGATAAGAAAGAAAAAAGTTTAATGAAATAATGCAATTCATACTCCTGCTTGCTATACAACCGCACGTATTTTTTATTTCAAATTGTTCGAAATGTGTAATCTACTTGAGTTATCGACTTGGCGCAAACTAATTGTTTCCTGGTGGAAAGCCGTCCCATTTATTTTCATTTAAATTCACCTTGAGAGAATTTCTGGGAATCCCTTGCGCGCCCATCGTGGAATTTTGAAATTGCATTTTTGGATAATGCAGATTTAGTCTTTGACGGTACCATGCCGTATCAGCTCCACGATTATTTCCTGCGTCAATAAGCTGCTAGGATGTAAGTTCATGTTGTATATATTTTAAATTAAGATTGAAATACTAGGTATTCTTACTGTAATTCGGAGAGCCAGCCTTCGTATAAATAGTAGTATTTACACTCAACTTGCCTATAATGGGGTACTCGAATGGAGACTGTTGAATGCTGCTGACAGAACACTTGCTTCGGGGCCGAGGAATTGGCGTGCTTGCGGTGCGGTAACGGAATACTAGTAGCGGCGTTTATACGAACTATTAAATTTCCAAATGTGTACGAAAATGATTTAGAAAATACAGATGTTGAGAAGACACCTCATGTGTGGTGGAATATTTCACAATTTTCAGTCTCAAAATATAGGTATCACAACAACACGTATCATGCATTATATGCCAACTCATATCTTGTAACGGCAGCTTGAAGACCTGCATGAAGATTTTTGTGGTTAGGTATCTGCTAGCTTGCAGCCAGGCCCAATTACAAATGTGCACGACCTGAAGTCACTAAATTTCGTTAATTGGACCACACTTGAATTGGTTGAAACTAACATAAGACTTGGTTGCTGTTGCAGGTGCTCAAATCTGCTTAATTTTCTTTGAAACCATTCCACCTGTATGTACAAATTTCATTGTTTCGAGCACCTATTAACAGTGAGACATTATTTCCCTAGGAAAATTTCTGGAATTCATGTAGGTGTGTACTACATACATGTCGTACAAAACTATACACTTCAGAATCGTAACTGCTGTTGACACCTGGGTACCTTGGGAGGTAAAGGCAGTCAAGCGTGGGGCTAACCTTAGTTTGTGCCGTTGGTCGAGAATATGTGGCACGCTACCTCCACCTCCCCGTGTCGCGTGCGTATCTTTTACCTTTTTACGGTGGTTAAAAAGAAGTGACCATTCATTGACCTGAAAAATATTCTGTAGGATAGCACAACAACGTCATATGAATAAAACTATATTTAAGAAAATTGGCCACTGTAAGAGTTAATTTGAAGCACTGTCAATTTGAGTTTATTTCCGGGTTAAGGAAATCCATGTTATCAGTGGAAAGTTCGGTAGCTTATGTAGAAGCATTTACATGAACTAGATTATGTATTCAACACTGCATACATTAAGGGCTTGAAAAACTTTCTGTAAACCAGCTACCAAAATAATGATAAAATTTGATGCATAGGACTACATGTTTTGGCCTTAGATTATAGTTACTGGTGTAAAAAGTGAAAGCGTACATTAGTGTACAGGCTCTCTCGAAGATTATAATTGAAGCCAATGTAAGAAGTTTTACAAAGCACTCAGCTGTTTCTGTATCTTACCGGTTGACGTCAGAGTATACAAGGGATGTAAACTGGCAACACTCGTAACTGAACTCAATTAAATATATTTGAGGTAAATTGAAAACTTTGAACTTTATAACGTATTTATTTTAATATGATTTTAGTCCATCCATGCACATAAAAATCAAACTACTAGCAGGTAAAAACTAGGAATATTAACGTCGAAAAACGTAGGCGCCAAACTTATTTTCAGTCGACCTGGCGCTAGGCAGTTTTTCGAGCTATGCATACATTAGAAGTTCATGGCACAATTTCACTCCATTGGATTCAGCAGTTTCAGGCATATGGTAATTTTGTTAATGAGTAGCAGAAAGCAAGTTTGCTTATCTGGAAGTAGTTATAACTACCTTACGATGGCATTCTGTTCATATATGTAACTAAAGTGTTCATGATTATATTCGCAACTGGATTTACAAAACTAAATGCATTTCCATAAATTGTAATTGTCAGGTTAGGAAACACGAGGGCCTGTTGGGTTGCGAACTATGTAACTGACCTATGTCATTTATAGTGTAACTATAGATATTGAATTAGTTAGAATACTTGATCACGTAGTGATACGCAAGTAGAGGGACGTTGCAGTCTCTTCAGTTTTTGGACATGTATCAGTACATGAACAAGTATTTCGTCGCTTAAACACCGCCTATGTGACAGCGAAATTTTCAGTAGATAAAAAAACTGAAATATACAGGCGGTGTTGTTTTAGTAGACGAGATAACCGGTGTTTGAAAAAAGGCGATAGCAGCGCATTCTGTTTGATTTTCGTTGAAATACGACGTGAGGAGGTGCTTTGTGCATGGAGAAAAAAACAACTAAATTTCGAAAAAGTATCGCTTAAGCGGTGTTTTCTTAAGCGACAATTTGTTTTTCCCCTTCCTGCAGTTTTATGTATGAGCGTTTATTTGCAGTACTCTTTTAAATAAGCAGTTACAGTTTTAGGTGTGATAATTAAGTGTTAATTTCATTTCAGCTTGCCCAGCCCATTCGGCTGCTACTGGCATACACCGGGACCGAATTTGAAGATAAGAAGTATGTGTGTGGCCCTGCACCAGATTATGACAAGTCCTGCTGGCTCAATGAGAAATTCAATCTTGGATTAAGTTTTCCAAACGTAAGTTGTTTGTTGCATATATATACAAAATTGTCTTTGAGTTGTAAAGTAGAAAGGAAGAATCTAGATTTTGGTCTTATATTCTGCTATGCGACACTATATTGAAAAAATGTAAGTCAATTGAAAATTCAATTGGTACAGCTATAGGCAAAAGTTTTGACGCATGTCAATAGCTGACTTTTCTTTCACAAATATTGCATCGTTCGTATATATATATATTTATATTTTCGTTGACTTGCAGGAATTTGCGTAACGCATTTGTGGATGAATATTGTTCAGATATGCAGCCAAACAAGGGGGATGTACAATAATTTCTGTTGGAAAGGTTTTCTAAAAATCGCACCAAGTTCCGTCGTTTCCTCCGCAAAAGGATTTTTGTAACCTAACTGGAATTACCAATTCTGGTTTTTGTTAGTAGGTGTTGCACGTATTTCTGGAGTCACCCAGAGTAAAGCAGTGGAAGTGAGTCTACCAATGAAAGAAAACTAATTAAACCTTTGCATCATAATAAAAATTGTATTAACACGAAACACTTTTAAAGTAGAAACCAGGATTCGAGCCAATAACCGGTCTACCACTGAGCTAATATTCTAATTATCAATATCTATTTTTTGAAACTGTTATCTAAATTAGAAGGTAGATTGTCATTGGTATCCAGTATTCTATATAATTTGTTTCATTGTAATGCGAGACCCGGAGCCCGGTTCTTCCTGTTCACACCAGCCTGCTGGATTCTCTCTTACTTTGTATATGTAATAAAGGAGTTTTCCCATCTTTTTTTCGTTTTGTGATTTTGGTTTTGTTCCAGCGGTTTGCCGGTATTCCCGGTTAATTTCCCATTTTGTCTTGTGCTGCTATTTGTGCTCATGTATTTGGTCATGGACCTACATGTGAGTATTCAACCTTCTCAGAATCTGAGATTTTAATTTTTCATTAGGTACTATTCTATTTCCTTTCCGGTTTGTGTGGAATACGGTTTAAGCCGTCTGGTGATTGTGGATAATATTTTAGTGAAAAATAATTTGGATTTAATTTAAGGCCTTTAGATAGCTTTGGCTCAAGCCTATTATTTTAGTATCCTAAGTTACTTTTCTCGTATAGACAGAATGGTTTGGTGGTCTCCCAGCCAAGTACTGACCAGGTTCTTGGCTGCTTGACTTGCAGTATAATCTGTTGGTTACATCTCTTTCATCTTCCTCATTTATTGGTTGGTCTCCCACTGAGGGGGAGAGGTACTCTGATATTTGGGGTTTTCCGGTTTTCTTGTTCAAGTTTAATCATTGCTTCCATCCCCGGGCTTCATTGTAAGTTTCCGGTTCATGTGGTCCATATATATATTGTTTTGGCCCTTAAAACAACCGATTTTTGTTTTTCATTACGTGTTTCTCTGTCGCTGTTTGTTTTGAATTGCAGAGGGAATTACCCATAAATATTTTCAGGTTGGTATTCAGCATAGTTAACTCAGGGCAGGACATACGCACGGAATGTTCCAGTAGCTGTGCCTGTTTTTCATGTTTGTTTCATTGTAATGCGAGACCCGGAGCCCGGTTCTTCCTGTTAAACCAGCCTGCTGGATTCTCTTACTGTAAGTCTGAAAGTCCTTGGGTTCCCATACATGACAGGAAGGTAATTACAAAATAAAAGAATTTTGAGGAAAGAAGCACTATATCGTCACATACAACCACTATGTGCCTGGGATGAGATCCTAGATTTTCTTGGTTTCACGGTTTGTCAATATCTTGGAATGTCAAAATCCTTGACTTGTTCCTCCGCGACATTATTATACTTAGTTGTTACTACACATCCGTGAGTACGGTCTTACGAGAGCCTCTTCTAACCTTGATTCTCTTTTAATACGGTGGCCTTCAAATACTATATTCCAGACAGAATAGAATGTAAGCTTGTCTGATTGTTCTATACATAATTATTTACCATTGAGAGTTTTGAGATCTTTTATACATTGTGTTGTTTCTATGCGGCGTGTGTCTTACTTATTTGGATGTTCTTTATCTTTGAATGCAAATGATTAAAATGACTTTTCCCAAAATCAAAATTAATAAAAATGTGATATTCCCATTTACCCCTACATACACATTACACTATAAAATATATTTTTCTAGTTTTATACATTGAATTAAATTGTAAGTAGGCTTTTGTCATTTTCGGCTCAGGTCGGGATGACATAGGCAGAGGATGGGGAAGGTATTGGCTAGGGCTTTACCGTCCCGGCATTGCAGTTTGATGTATTATAACGAATTAAATTTTATTTATTGCCTTTAGGCATCTAAATCTCAGGCCGAGATAGGGGAGGCGAAAGGGTTCGAGAAGGTGTCGGGCAGGGCTATATTGAAGGTGCCATCTCGGTATTTGCGTGGTGTGATTGAGAAAAAACCTGTCCGGATGATCAGTCGCTGGGATCGAACCCACACCCTCTCGAATACTACACAAACGCTCTACCATTGAATTACGGCGGCTCGGTATCATCCTAACGAAGTCCGAATACTCAGGTCTTTGAATCTGGTTCCGAAATCACATGAATCCATTAACTGATATCCGAAGCCCTGATGGATATTCGGACCCGGATCTGACCATCCCTAATTTAAGGATGTCCCTATAAAAGGAGAAATCAATGGATAATTCTTGCTGTAATTCCTAAATTTCTCTCACTTTGCCCTCATTTGATTGGTATTTTAATCAATGGGTCAGTAACCTCGCCAGTAGCTTTTGTCACGAAAATATATAAATTTTGTTTCATGATTGTCTCAATCCGAATAGGTTTATTCGAACTTCCGCGTTATTTGCAGCTGCACACCATTTCTTGGATATTCACTATCCGCGCTAGCTGAAATCTGAAGTACCAGAACAACGTGCTGCCCTATTAATATGAACCTCGTTTATTTAGAACAGAAAAGCAGTTTCGTTTTGTGTTGAGCAGCAATTCGTAGGATGATCGTGTGTTCCTGTAATCTGGAGGGCAACGATTGTGAATTTTAGTCCATTGTATTCATGGTGTATTCAAGGAACCCTTCTTTTTAGTTTCTGGGAACCTAATATCGTAATATTGTAGTGATTTATCTTATGGAGTACCTGAGGTAGAGCTAATACAAGATACTCGGGATTGTCTTTTTAGCCCTCAACCAGTTTATTATGAAACAGTTTAACAAAAAGTGTATCCCGTTGGAGACTAATTACAAGGATAAATGTTTGTAGACGTTTTCTCCAGAGAGGTCTAGGATGAGGTGCCGTACCAGAAGCGATGCCTTCTGTGTGCGGAAGGAAGACACCGGAAGCGAAGCCTTCTGTGTGTCTGGGATGTACCAGAAGCGATGCCTTCTGTGTACAATGAGGTGAATTAGGTACACACCAGAAGCGATACCTTCTGTGAACTAAGGGAGTGATTAGTTAAGCTGAGTACATATCAGAAGCGATGCCTTCTGTGAACAGGTAAGGAGAGGAGTTGATCACCCAGGAGTAAGTGATACTCTAAAGCTGGCGCATCGTGGTTGGGTGCGGTCCTCCAGGTCCCTCCTTCGACGACTCCAACTCCCTCTGCATGTTGATATCAGCTCCATCTGATGTGTTCATGTAGAGTTGGTCTTGTCTGCTATTGTCACTCACTTGTTTGTTATTGTTGCCACACATGTTATATATGTTTATTTACAAACACAGCTATACTGTTTACTTAATATACACGTGTGAGCTAATACACGGGATATTACATTCCATCTCCCACGGGAGAAAATAGTGATACAAATTTTAAGTTCAACCTTACGGTATCATGATTCTAGAGACGGGATGGCAAATTAGTGTTTATGGTTGTTTCAATATTTGTATATGAGGTAACTTTTTACCGGTTGAATATTGTTTATTGAAGGGTCCTCACATATTGTATTTGATATCGTTGGTTAAAGTAAATTTGAAGTGAATATATATGAATCATGGTTTTAAATTCCTTACAGTTGCCATATTACATTGATGGGGATGTGAAAATCACACAGAGCAATGCGATTCTTCGTCATATTGCCAGAAAACATAACCTTTCTGGCAAGACTGAACAAGAAAAGATAAGAGTAGATGTCGTCGAGAACCAAATGGGTGATATCAGGAGCGGATACGTGAACGCTTCGTACAACCCAAAATTCGTAAGTATTTAGGCTAGTGGCCGTTGTTGTAGGCTATTCGTATTTTATTTATTATTATTTTTTGTTTACACAGAACGTTAAACCTTTTTTAAAAGTTTGAATCACTGGTAGTTTCTCACCTAGTGGTGAGAGTAGCTCAGATTCAGATATCTATATTGTGAATTGTTCATGACCACTTTCTCGCAATTATATAGTTAACGCATTTAAGTTACTTTTCAGGTAAATTTTAGGTAATTGTTTTGTAAATTGGAAAGCTGCAGGCTAGAAGACTTCGTCTGTTGTTTGAGGAGGATCTTTGTTTCGTTGATTGCTTAGTATTCTCTGACGCTTTATACTGACTTTTTTTTTGAATATTTTCTTAAACTTGTTTTGCCCTCACGCTATTTCTCCACCAAAAAATTATCATTTAATAGATATAAGTGGTATTACGTACATGTCATATGGCATTTATCAGGTTACAAATGCGAGTGTTCTTAGTGTGACTAAACAACCTTGTCCACAGTTAGGGATGTCAGAATAGACAAAAGCAGTTTTGGCCTTCTAAACATCCAAAAGCAACGTAATGTTTACGCACCTTCTTAAGTCTAAGTAAAACATACTATACAACATACGCAGTAACTTTCCTCTCGCGCACACAAATCAAAAAAGAAACCTCTAAAATTTGTTTTTCCATGAATTTAATATGAAATACAGCAAGTGTTGGAATTACTAGTCTCCCACAAGGCGCATCCCTAGATACAGGGTAGAAGAATGCCAACCACATATCTGATTGGTACCGGAAACATTTCGGGGCAGACCAAACAAGTACTGCTGCGTTGGACTTGGAGAAATTGGCAGGTCAAGGGAAGATAACCCCAAACAAAAATATTATTGTTGAAGGGAAACAGCTTCACTATTGCTACCCTGATGCTGGAGATGAATATCGACTAGGCTGAACAGAGGACGACGTCTTGGATGTTTACCTTTACTGCGAGGTCATAGGGCTGACAACTACACCGCTAAACCATATCAAGAAGCAGTAAAGATTGTTTTCTGTGGATTCTCAGGTGTAATATATTCCGGAGGTAAACTAGTTCCATATCGGGAACTGTATCAGGGAGCTCCAAGTACAGGATTAAGGGCGATAATAATAAACGACCCCTTGATTCCGCTGCTAGCTCTTACTCAGTAGGGTCCTGCTAACAGCACTTCCAGGTTTGCTATCTATAAATGCCTGTTATCACGCTCTTAACTAGCAGGCGCATAGGGGCTAGATATGACAACACTATGTTGTAGGCAATTGTTTTCTGTTGCAGTCGTGAAACAACCAACTAATCAAATTAACATCAGAGAATCATGTGATTACTGATTAGTAAAACATATTTAATAATAAATTATGCACGATATTGATAAAACGGCTGCTTGTTGTTACGATCCTTAACTTAAAACTCATTCTGTAATTCAGACAGGTATCTGAAAGTAAAATGTTCGATATATAGATGGTATGTTGTATGGTACAGTAAAACGATTGACAAACACCTGCCGTGCAAAGCTAACAACTGGAAAGACTGCCATGGAGCAATTGTTTTGAAAATAGTTACTAATACATTATGTAGTTAAAGGCCTCGGGTACTGGTACTGGTGAAGCGTTTTAATCAAATGTGAGTTATAAACTTCATCACCATCGTGTTTACGGTATCCATTTTAACGGCTGTTTTGTAGTAATATCCGTAAGACAGAATAGTCAGTCAGAAATAAACGTATTAATTTGACGTTTTTGGCGTTAGTAACAATTCAATTAGTCAGCTACTTGTTTATTCAAGTATCTTCCCAGTTATAAAGTTTATGACGCAGGTTGACAGAATTTTAAAGCTAAATCCAACCCGAAACCACTCAAACTAAATGTCAGCGCTGGAGGCTCCTATATATGTTACATTAAATAAACTTTACCTTATGGTATGCAGTTTGTGAAGCTATTAAGCCATATCTGCGCTCTATATCATCCATTCTCTTGCAACCATTATTACAGACACTTCTGAAAATACCTAGTGACAGTCGGCAATCCAAAAAGCGTTACGAAAAACCATGTGTACGCACTGTAGTTGATCAACAACAAACATGGCTGCATGCGGACGAATACATATGGCTTCATTTCATGTTACGGATGACTATTTGCACAAAAAAAAATGTCGAGGGGCCAGGAAGTCGGACATTTTTTCATTATTCGCGATGGACGTGGAAGTTTAACAATGATTCCATATGCTCACCCCCCTGGGTGGGAGTAGCTAAAAAGTACTTTTCGTGCTTTCACTTTAATTTCACGCTTTCATTATTCGAAACATATTTTCAGTTTCAACACTTCCACACACGTTGGAAATAATATATTGGGCCGCGGTAGCTCAATTGGTAGAGCGCTCACCTCTTGTGCTAGGGGTCTTCGAAACGATCCCTGCTCATGCCATGTGGGTTTTGTGGTGGACAAACAGTGTTCGTGGGTTTTCTCGGGGTTCTCCCACTTTCTTCATTCCACCAATTCATCCCATCATCCATCCAGCCTGGTCCAAATTTGCCTAAAGGCCATAAAATTAAATTCAAATCTATTTGTCCTGTAAGTTCTACGTTTTTTGCGGACCATGAAGTGAACCCGTTCTATTTTTTTTTAGGACAAGTGAAATACTAAATCGAATTCAGCAAGGCTTGGGAAGGTAGCGCCAGGGTATTAGTTCTAGTATTCACTGTTCATTTTGGCTGCCGTGAAGCCAAAATTGGGAGGATGTAATTACCGTAAACACGTGAGGTTGCAATGTGTGATCGAGAATTTAGGGGGTGACGACATTATTGGGTGCAGGAATGAGACAAAATTCCGGTCGCCGTTTGAATACTATCTCGGTTAACGCCAAGTAAGACCTCCCTCATTTTAAGAGAAACTACCGATGTTTCAATTATAAAATCTGGGATCCCTATCGCAGATGTACAAGTTAGGCGTAGGGGTTACAGTAATTTCGCCAGTCTTTAAAAATTGATTGTTCCTTCTCAAATATTAAAATGCAAGAAAACTGATGAAACAATAAATTAAGGATAGGGACAGGATACGGAAATTTCTGAATGTGGTACTTTTGTGTGCTTACAAGGTGAAATTCGACATTTTACAACCTTTATTTAAAAAAAAAAAAAAACTACTAGGGTATCATTAGCTGACAATCGTACTAAGTTTTCTTCCTTATTGTGTAAAAGTTGTGCTAATAATATTCAAGAATTCGCACTATTAAATAAACTTTCGCTACCGATGAGTATAGAATTACCCATAAAGTGCATTTAAGAGGCACATTTCACTTTATTTGCCTCTGTGTTCAAGTTAAAACTCATTGAATAACCGCATCACAAACCTAAATGGTCTAAAGGCCAATGAAATCTGCACTATTACTCGAAAGTGTCTTTACGCATTATGTACAGAGATTCTGAAACTGGAACAATTTGCGATTTCTCCTGTAGACATGAGTAATTCTTCATATTGGCTACTTCTGTTACATGGCGTTAAATGTACTTCTGTTCTTTGCATTATTTCGGATGTGTACAATCCAGAAGAGGTAATGAGTGCAAGGACACACATACCTTTGAACAATGTCTTCTTGCTCTCATTCCTCCTTAATTTTGCATCACGTTTTGCATTGTACACATCCGAAATAATGCAAATAACATTGGTATTATATTTAACACCATATAACAGAAATAGCTAATATAAAGAATTGTTGAACTGAGTAATGTAGGGTGAGCGTACCAATAATGGGCCAGTGGTTTATCAATAGGGAATGTAAACGGTAATAATATAATTTATGTTGGATACAATAGTAAACAAAGTATGTTTTATACATCCGTAAGGTTTAATAATGTAATCCCCAAACGCTGTACAATCAGGAAATGCATTCCCCCCCCCCCAAAAAAAAATCACGTAAACTGTGTAAATTGAATATGGAAGAGAGCAAATGCGCACAATAGAAGAACTGAATTATTACAACTAATACAAGATATCCTGAAGGTGCAGTGAAATAATTAATTTATTCCCCCGTTGTTCAATGATCAATCTACACCAAATAAAATGATCTACAGTTGTACGTAACAACTGGTCAACTATTGGTGCAACCACACCTTCAGCAATGTTTGTCTATTGGCCTGTTAAATAAAACAGATGCGAGCTGCTTTCCTGTCACGCTTTGTTTCGTAGAAAAATAACTATCTTTCTCTTGTTATATAAGTTTGTTCTTTTTTAAACTTGAGATGAATATATTCTGAAAATGGCAAACGTAAAATAATGTTGTTTTGCCCATTGGTATATAGAATCTTCGTGCGATATATAACATTGCACTGCCGTTTTACTATTAAAAACGTGTTCTTCAGTCACCTACACGAATATTCTATTAATATAAGAAAATCAGTACTTACAGTACCAGCTAGGGCCAACTTACAGTTGACATGTCTTCTGGGCATATCTTTTTTTTTCTTCTTCTTCTTCCCAAAAAGTTTTGTCCCTTATAAATGGTTTCGGGAACGTATGTTCCCTATTTCCGTCTTTAATACATTGTGAAACTTGAAATTCATTCTCTTCCGCCATTTTTTTTACAAAGTTCGTTGACGTGTAGCAACTACCAACATGCAGGGTGAGCTCTGAAGTGATTCCAGTTTTTCTTCTTGCCAGACCGCTCCCAGCACCTGGGTGTTTATTAATACTTTACCATTTTCAGTCCAGTCTGCTGGCAGCGATTTATTAATATGACCCTAAGTCCTTACAATTGGAATGTCGAACGTACGAACTTTGTATGAAACTGGTGCTCTTCGGGTGGTGGTACGCGCCACTAAGTACGAGATGGACATATTAGCGATATTAGAAGTCTGTGCGACGGTGAAGATAGCATTCAGTAGTGCAAATTACCTTTCTCATACGAGCAAAGACCGTCACAGCATTTTGCATGTTGTAGACAAAGTAAACAGTAGGGTGGAAAGAATTTTATATTGTCCCACAACTTGAATAAATATGGGGTCTACACATCGAATTATGCAAAAAAGTAAAAATTAAAAATTAAAATTCTACACTGAACCCACAAAAACTGGGGAAAAAAGACAATAGCACAGGCTTTCGTTTCCTCAGAACAAAATAAAACGCTCAGCTATCATGATGAAGGAAGACAAGATAATAAAAAAAAAAGGCCACCACACCTTTTGAGGAAAAGCTAAACTATCTTCAAAACTTACAGGAAAAAAAACTTCTAAAACACGCAATACCCCACTCCACATTGACTCGCTTTGAAAGTAAAAGGTTCAAAAACCCAAACAAGAATTAGAACTTCCTTTACAAATTAATATAAAGGAAACTGTTAATAAGGCACCTGCAATATATATAGACCTTGGGCACCCTCAGATATGAAACAAGAACTTTCCACCGACATATATGCATTCAGTCCAACCGGAGAAATGTAAAAACTGAGTATTAAAATGATCCTAAAGAAGCTACTGCTTAGGCAATACACAGACAATATTTTAAATTACATCTTTCCAAACAAAGAACAGCAGCAATTTGAAAAAATAAACAAGACTCCTCTATGTAGGACTTAGCTGACGCAAGTTGTCCTGTCCTCGGACACTTCTGCAAACCAAACTTGGTCATATCCCCCCTCCCCTAAAAAAATGTCTAGGAAAGAAAGAGCACTATTAGCATTCATTATTTTCAAACATCACATTCTGAAAACGTACTGCTGTGGTTTGACGCTGATGCTGGCTAAACACTCAGACGTTACATGTAGAAAATGAGCAAAATGAGCCCAACCCAAAGCTTTTTTTTTTTTTTTTTTTTTTTTTTTTTTTTTTTTTTTTAGGAAGATCGATATATTTTACAGGTGCGAACCAAGAAAAATAAAATCAAACCGGATATAATATTTCGGGGGAGTAATAAGCAATAGCAAAATAGTTCAAGAAATCCAGTTAGCAAAAACAGTACGCAATGAGGGGTGCACACTCATTTTCAGAACTTTGAAATCATACATTTCAGTTAGTATTTACTGATGCAAAAGATATTTCTACTAAAACAGTCTAGAACCAAAAAATTTAGGAATTAGTTAGGCTTAAACCACGGCGTATTTAATTCGTGGATCGGGAATTTTGTCAGATTGTCGTATTTGCAAATAATAAACGTTTTAAGGCCAGGACTGTTCATTTACATACTGAGAAGACCATGCAGTTCCTTGCGTAATTGTACACTGTATTATATTTTACACAGCCAGAAAGTTTGTATAGATTTAAGAGGGTAATTTTTATTATCGAATATTTGTTCTTCTGTATTTACTTCTATTAACACATCTTGAATGTTGGAACGTCGAAGGGGGAGGAGTTTCTGCCGGTTTGTCGCACGGGGTGGGCACATACCCTGAGTTTCACCAAAAAGCAGTAATCCAGATAAAGAACTTCTTGAGCAAACACGTACTGCCATCTGTATTTATCACGTGTGCACTACTTGTAGCTTCCGAAAAGCTATTAAATATAAATATTTGAGACAGAGTAATACATCATAATAGAATGTGGTCAGAACTGTAATACCCTCTGTGGTTCTGGCATTTTATTTTAAGAAAACTAATTGCTTTTATAGCGAGTGTTCATGAAAAGTGCTCCTAAGCAACTAATATCACTGGTTTGAACATGTATTTGGCAGCGCTAAATTGTAGTCAAGAAAAGTTTTTTGACCTTCCTGAAAAATTGGTATTTTGCCACATAGTGGGTATTGTAGTTCTGACGACGATGTTATGTTTGCTTTCTCTTTGATACATGTAACACATTTAAAACTGTAAAAGGTGAAGTGTGGTAAGAAAATAATATAAAAAATTACTATTAATTTTTAGACTTCCGTGAATCTAGACCGAATGCGTATCTAAATACTTAAAAAGAAACGTTATAAGCGCTCGTATTTTGAGGAATCACGCGTCGGGCAATACAGGACTTACGAGATACGAAAGGGGATTACAAATTATTCTGAAATTCAGCTTTATAGGAGTTTTTCCCAACTTTCAACTATCTTAGATTGAAAAATTTCTGGGCTAATACAATAGTGAACATATACGAATAGACGCCAAAATTATCCACAGGTCCAAAAACAGCAGAAAAAATGTTGAACTGCTATAAACAATGAACAATTTAGTTAAGTAATAATCAGTGGTCACTTTTAATATTAATGCGAGCATTTTGCAAATCATAAGAATTTAACACACGTTTCCAATTCATGTCCAATGCTACAAAAAGTATGGATTTTTTCAGAGTAACTTTCAAGTCACATCTTAAATCTTTCCTGTTATTTTTAAACATTGGAAAATCTTATTTTATTTGGAAAAAGACCCCCCCCCCCCTGCTTACTGGGCACTTTGAAATGCTCTTGCGTTAAATTACTCATTTTGTCATTTCTTTTCACTTCTCATGATTTTTGTTTCAGGATGAGATTAAAGAAGAGCTCATTAAGAAATTAGGTGACCAATTGAAGGAACTATCAGATTTCCTTGGTGACTACAAATGGTTTGCTGGTGACAGTGTAAGTATTCTTGTCCGTTTAATGTATTAACTGAGACGTAAAGTGGTAGATAAGAAACTAGAATCACACAGTAGAGTGTGGATCTATTATTATTGTATTATCGAATCACACAGTAGAGTGGATTATTATCGTATCTAGATATCTGTTTGTCCATATCTGAATAATCGTTACTAGGTTCTTTTAGGCTTATTTGTGTGCCAGAAACTGGTTTGAGCGAGGGATAATTCGTTTGAGAAGTGTTCTCAAATCTTCAGTTTGTGTGAATTGATGATGATCACGATTGCAAGCTTGATAACTCAGTACAGTGATTGTTGTCGGTAGTTTAAAAATACTGTAAAGCAACTTATCTTACAACTGTATATACCGGGTGACCCAAAAGTTAGGCAGCCCGCACTTTTACAGTACGTAACTGTTAAACTAAAACACTTAATGGGCATTTGCTCAAAACTTTTTAATCCTGATCCACGATTAAATTACACGTCATAGATAAAATATTTATAGAAATATATACTGTATGTAGCGAATTCCCATTCTCTTCTATGTCTACCACCTGGTGTTAGTCCAGTCAAACTAGGAATGAAGTTCTTAGTAAGGCCATGCACAATATATACGCTTTTAACCTGTTACCTGTTGCGGGCGAATAAACTGAAGTATGAGATACCAAACTGGCACTTTTATTGTTATTAATGCAGAAACAATCATTGCATACTAGCTTTAATTCATTCCTAGTTCGGCTGGACTGACATGAGGTGGCGAAAAAGTAGTGGAAAGGATGGGTATTATCTATAACACGTATGTCAGGTTGCATAAAACACTTGATCCGTATATCAAAATTAAACAGGGATTTACTGGTGCACAAACATCTATCCTGAATTAATCCAGAATGTAACTATATGTCGTAGATATGCGATTAAACATCGCTCAATATAAGCTCTTGGAAGTTTGAAGGCAGAAAACAAAAAAGAGAAAGTATATACCTACCATTACTTGAAATTTTTAGTGTATACTTTGGCACAACACACTTAAACGAATTTAAACAACAAACCTCTATTTGCAATAACTGAAATGAGAAATACCCATTTTTCACTTTGCAGCGTTATTAGTATTTATATGGGCGCAGAGTTGCGAGACTGTCTGCGATCAAAAATTACCATTTTTTTAAAAAGGAAATTCTCTACGCCTCAATATACTGTTGTAATAGTTATAGCCACTACTAATTATTTAGTTAGTCGTCATTATTTTATACAAGAAAATACCTCAAGCAGAAAAGAATTATAATGTTAAAAGCATTTGAAACCGTTCGATTCTATTATATAAATTGAAATTGGTTTGATTATTACCAAAATATATTAAATAGTTCACCAGCTGTTTATTAAATAGGCATTTCCAGGTTAAGGCAAATAATTCATTTTCTGCAGCAGGTGATAGGTAATGGCATACCTCATTGATCGCATCTGGGATCGCTACTATTTAAAATAGTTATGAATGATGTAAGTTCTCAGGTGAAGTATACATAGTTCCTCTACTGTATGCCGATGACTTAAAATTGCTTGGGACCGTTACCAGCAAAAATGATATTGATAAAATAGAGATAAAATGCGTAGAGAAAGTGTTAGAAAATAAAATTAACATAAATAGTGTCGAAACTAAGTTTACTATCATCACTCGTAAAACAAACTACATGATCAGCCAATACTATATGATGGACAATACCGTAAAATGTATTGAATTTATTTAATAGAATTCAAAACTTAAAAGATTTAGGTGTGCATTTCGATTATAACATGACATTTAGTACTCATCTACCTGCTGTAACTACGGAAAGTAAAGGGTTGATTGGTTATTATTATCGCAGTTAGTTTTTACAGCTTTTGGGCAATGGGAAAACTTGAATTTGTAAGCACTTTTAGGTTGCAGGTCGTATTTTCAGTTACAAATTTTAAACTGATTTTTATTTTTCAGATCACTTACGTTGATTTCGTTGTATACGATCTACTGGATCAGTTCAAAGTATTGAATGCAGAAATCGTGGAAAAACGTCAGAATCTGAAGGACTTCGTTGGCCGCATCGAATCCTTAGACAAGGTTGCTGAGTACTTGAAGTCTGATAAATTCATCAAGCGACCATTCAACAACAAAATGGCCAAGTTTGGCAACGAGTAACTGTACTATTATTTTGCCTGCAAATCCTCCGCAGGTTTTGCTTTTAGGTACACATTTATATATATATTGTTACCTGAGGAGAATGTTGTACAAAGTACAATTTTAAAATTGTTGTATTTTTTGAATAAGTGTATTTGATGTGGAAGTAAATTTACAGAAGCCAGTGATCTGAAGTTGCGTTAGACAGCACTGCTTCCAAAGGTTATGTTCCTGTTTTTCAACAAATACTGCACCTTTCACATATCGCTTTGTGCTTTTTTCAATATTGTTTCGTGTTCATGAGCTTTGCTGAATTTTTTTTATTTCTGTATGCATTTATATATTTGTGCATTTATTAGTGAAATCCAGTGAGTATTATTCAGCATGTGTATATGAAGAAGTAAAAAGATTTCGTTGTGGAAGATCTAAAGACTGTTGTAATAAGACTAATTTTGAATAAAAATTTTGTATTCGTATAGTTTGACTAATTTGACCGTAATTCTATTTTTAACCTTCAGAAGTATTATTTTAGTTTCGTGTGTTAAGATAGTGGTACTTAAATTGTGCTTTATCAAGGGAAACTTGTAAGAAATATATTTTCCGATACATCTACGAACTGGTAATCCAGTTTGTGCGTGAAGGTGACTGAAGTTCTCAATTCAGTGTTTACCTCGTCCAATGTTATTCAAGCATCACGTACTAAATAGTGACATATTCACGCATCGAAAACAATTATCAAAAAATACGTACTTACAGAATATAAATCCTTGCTGTTCTCTTAACGGAAACAATAACTTTGCAACGAACAGTACTTCGCAACCAAAGGAATTGTTTCCGTTGACGAGGAAACAAGGATTAATATTTCCACCACGTACTTACATAAATTTAGATGTTGACAACCTTATTAATTCTTCCCCTACCTATCCCTGGACTTTTCCCTTCTTTTTATATTCCTGTTTTCTTTCACTATGAACTTACATCACTTCAAAACTACCGATGATGCTGAACAACAATTTGGCGAAACTTTTGATTTCAGTTTTGAGGACCTAATAACACAATATTCATAAAATATTCAAATGTTGAAGTGTTGAAACCTGAATAACATCTATGTATCCAGCTCTGAACTGTTAAAATAAGGACAGAAATACAACGGCAAAAAGGCTGTTTGTAATGAAGGTGCTGTTTATATTCACTGATACGATAAAAAGTTATATCAAGGAAAACTGAGTAATTATAAGTAATATAACGATAGACGTTACACATCTACTATAATTTACGATTGAGCATAACAAACATCTGCAATATATACTGACCTGATACGATATAAAAGTTCAGTCAGTATCTGGTGTAGTAAAAAGTAATCAATTATTTTGCCAATAGATGGCTTCAGTGATCTGTAGCTCGCGTTGTATAAGTCCGATCGGGTTCAACGAGATGGCGTTCAAACGATGAGATTGCGTACTACAAACACTGTTCAGATAGTTGACTGTGTTGTGTGAGCGCGCGTCAAAATGGACACTAGCAAAGAGAAAATACGCTATATTTTACAGTTTTTCTTCGATAAAGGC
>JAGDQP010013556.1:0-47495 GCA_022664845.1 Lepisma saccharinum
GTCATACAGAAAAACCGGATCATATCCTCTACAGTAACAGGTTCGCGTAGTGAGTTGTTGCTAGTTACTGGTGTGTCGGGAGTTCGTACTGGTACTACTAATTCAGGAGTGGTGGGGTTAGCCACTGGCTTTCCCTTGCACTTTGCACTGTAGGAAGCATGAGCCTCCGTACAGGTTGCACACTTTGGTTGTTCGTTGCCGTTTGGACAGTTCTCAGTCGCATGGTCTTGGCTGCAGTAGCCGCATTTAGGTTTGTTCGGGAATTTAGCCGTGTTATGTTCGTTATAGGTTTGACAGCGCTCGCAGCGTACTGGTAACGGTTGTTTTGCATTCAACGGCTCTACCCTACGCCGTTTGCCATATATATATGCTCCCTGCTCTAATAGGTGGTCAATTAGCTGCTGATCGGGTGTGAGCAATAGCACAAGATAGGTGGGACCGTCCTTGCAGAGAATGCGTAGGAATTTCTCTACAGGCACGTCTTCACTGTGCAGTTCATCTTTGATCTCATCATCTGTCCAAGTTGGCTCTACTCCTTTGATTACCACATATAGCATAGGTGGTTTCCTTGGAGGAGGAGCTTGTTTTGTTTTTGGGCTTGGTGTTTGTGACTCTACATTTGCAGATTTTCCTAATATCTCGAACGATGCCTTATTTCTTATATGGCGGTGAAATTCCGGGTTGGTGGATTTGAGTATGATTCCATTCCTAGTAAAGAGTATTTCTTTAATTTCGGCTCTTGGTACATATTTGACGAGTTTCTCAAAGACATGCTTGGCAGTCTTGAACTGTGAAACATATGCTTTGAGAATGAAGTTGTACAAGTCTGGATTATTTTGTTTAGGGTTTGGATTAGAAGTATGTGCTGAGGCAGCAGGATCAATATATGAGTGTTTGATTGGTTTAGTGTTTGAGGCGCTTGGTGGCGCTCCATCAGTGGTGGTAGCAGTGTCCATGGAGATTTCTGAGCCCGAACGGGAGAGGTTTGATAAAGGAGAACGTGACCTAGGGCGCTTTTCGTCTGGTGTAATGCTTTCAGTTGGTGATTGATCTTGTCGACTGCGTCGCCCTGAAGTGCGCTGTCCTTTGCAGTGACCTTTGCACCTGCTCCCCGGACTACTGGTTTAGGCAGCTTATGCATTCTGAGTCCTTGTTGTATAGCATTAGTCGGCGTAAAAGAATCGATCTATTTCCAAATTCAGGCCCAAGGTCGTCAACCGTATTTTCAATCAAACCTAGTAAGTTACTGCTCAGTATAGATCTAATGTTACTGAACTTACTATGAATAACCCAAAATCAAATCCGTATGAATTGCCTATGTCGTCAATCAGTGGGACAATCCTTTAACCATAAACCAAAAAACCGTGTGACTGCCAATTTCGTTACCAATAGCTTTAATCAATATCTAATAATAACAAGTTTGCCGTTTTTTCCATTGGTGGCCTACACCCGGCTAGCTAATAACTAAACCTAGAGTTGCCGTTTTTCAACTGGTGGCCTACACCCATCGTACAAGATGTAAGTAGTAAACGTATAGTGCCGTTTTTCGACTGGTGGCTCACCCAGTGTGCAAGAATGTCTTTATGCTTATTTATCCTGGCGCATATACCAGAAGCCTGATAGCTTGTTAGTGTTCAAACAACTCAGAAAACTTGCACCCTTCGACACTAAATAGTGACGTCAAACTCAAATCGACAGTATGCTTATCTTCTCAATTGTACGTCTGCTATACAAAATCACCGCAATAAGTTAACTAGTTGAAGTTAAGTTAGGATTAAGTTCTCTGCAAAGCAATGTCTCCAATTAATGTACATACAAAAAGAAAGATATCCCCTTTACGGCTGATATGCATGCGTCGTTTACTGCGCATGGGAAATGTGGAGGTAGAGATTAAAGTTAATTTATCTGAGAAATTAGTTATTAATTTCCTTAAATGAAATGAAAACAACTCGTTCTATAGCCATTCATGTAACCCATAATTAACTTCTTTATACTGAAGTTTCGAGCACCATCTGTTGTCCATATTAGAATGTTTGATTTCTACGTTTAACGTTAAAACGTAACATGAAAAAGGGAACATAAAGCTCATAAACAATAGCGACTTACGTAAAAGATATCGAAGGTACCTTGCAGCTATCTCGTTTCTCAAGATAAACGATTTTCGGTTTTTCATATGAATGTCTGTAGAAACATTCGAGCTTCATAATGCACTGATGCAATAAGTGCAACAGAGCCTGATTGTTTTGAGCGTGAAACTAATTTTACCGCCACCTATTTACACGCACAAACGTTAGAGATTTTTCGCTCCTGTAAAACTGCATTTTTATATACGATAGGCTACAAAAAGTACCTACCATATTTGTTTTATTTGATTTGATTTAAAATAATAATAATATAGAGTTTCCTTAAGTAGCGTCTCTAATAGCTTATTCCTTTATTCTCTATTAGGCCCAGTACAGTAATTAGAAATATCAATTAACTGAACATTCTGTTCGGTTTCTCGCTTCTTCGTTTCAGATACTTTTGAGATCCTCAATCAGGAACCTTATTCTGCTACGGAGTCCTCGGTAGTACGGGCGCACGCCACGAGAGAGAAATACACTTGAAAGCAGTGAATACAAGCAGACGGGTAACAAACAGTAACTAAGACAGTATCAACGCCAACAAACTGGGAATGCAGCTTGAGACCACACTTGCCCACTTTCAGTCCAAACTTGGAACCAAATCTCCAGCCCGCTGCTACTGGACCCGAAGTTGTATTTCAATATGATATTTCACCAACGCAACTAATCGTCACTTGCAACTCCAAGCTTTCAGAGGTCCACGCTGCCTATTGTCACAACATATTCATTACGAATATAGATTAAAATCTTGAAACTAGCCAAAAACACAAACTAAGAACTATGTGCTTATTTATTTCTCGATGAAGAATAGCTGCGCAATCTACGCGCTTATTTACGCGCGCTAAATTCATATCAATACTCATGTCAATGATGCTTTTACAAAACAGTTAGGTTGAATATGGTGATCTTATTATTAAAATTAACTTCACACTACTATTCAAAATAAAAATTTAAATGAATTATAATTCACTATTTTAACATAACATGTCAAGCACAAAGAGTCTATGGAAACGCAACATCAACCAAGAACAGCAAAGATTAGAAAATACAAAATAATTAAAACACTAAACACTACCACACTGCTACAAAACGTATAATGCTCTGAAATATGATATATTACTTTGCATTAGTGCACTGTATTTATTTTATTTATCTTTGTACCACTGATAGATGCATCTTTACTAAATGATCAGTGAGGATCTTGTTTGGTATTAACTTGACATTTATATAGATGCCCACAGCTTTACTTATTCATTGGAACATAACGTCAAAAGCTCTTTTCTTTATAACCGATTGTCTCGTGTAAAAAGTTTCGTTGTGTTTGCTTCATCATCTCCCGTGTATATGAACGATCAAACCTAACCTCATCTACCGGTAGCGGTAAGCACTTTTGTTGGAACCAAATCTCTCGTTACTATATTATTTGAGATTACTTATGCGTACGATATATATGAGTTATGTTTCATAAATAAAATGCTCTTCACAGCAATGAACACAGTTATACACTTACTTGCATGTATCGCCGTGCTTCCATCTCATAACCTGCTCGCCTTCGAGTACGCTATCCGTTGATTTAATCGGGCCAGCTACGTTTCGGTGCCGCCGTTTGGACGCCACCATTTAGGCGCCGTCTACGTTTCGGCTCCAGTTCAGTTCGGCGCCAAGTGAGGAAAATGGAAAGTATTAACGCACCTAACGAGGTGGAAAAAATATTGAATATGTGTTGGAAATTATTACTCTTTTCTTTCTTAAGTCTAAAAAGGAGAGGAGGAAAACCCAACCATGAGAGATGGATTTAGATCAAACCTTGCGAAATAAGTATTTCGGCGTCACTGAGACCGCAGATGATAGTAATTCGATTCGCTTTGCCTTGTTGTGGACTTAAGGGTCCCGGCAATTGAATTTCCACACAAAATTTCTATATAAGAAATATTTCTGTGCGTCCTACGTTAACGCATTCACTTCACACAACACTTCACACATTACGCATTTAGCTTCTTTTATATTGATTTTGGTTTCTGAGCTGAATTTCTATAGTAAAAATACTTGCTCAGTTTAGCGCCCCCTGAATCCTGCGTCCGGGGCATATGCCCCGTCTTCTCCCCCCTAATTACGTGCTTGCTAGCTAGAGCTCAGCCTGTTTATGTTTAAATAAATAAATAAATCCATTTTCCGCCAGAAAGGAACACTTCACAATTAAAATCGTTGAAAAAAAAAAGTATGTTTTTCAAGTGCTTACTGAAATATAAACGTCTCATTACATCTCTTCCATGAACACAGCCCCTGGATCTGTTCTTCTGTCTCTTCTCAGGGACGAAGTTTTTACATACTTCTTTTAATTCAATAGTTTCCCTGGTGTGATTCCTTGGTAAATCTCTGGCGCCGAAATCAAAGGGTCCGGGTTTAATAACTTCAACAGCTCTTCTACCCGCATGATTTTTTTTTCAGAACTACCTTCAGAGTCGCAGGGCTGCGGAGAGCCCATTTGGAAACACTTCCGGTATGGCACAGAACTTTTGCGTAAACGTAACTATTGACTAAACAGTACTTTTGCAAATACCCACCGCTAACCGGGTCTGCGTCTCTCCACACTGTGGCTAACGCCGCCCAGTTTCCTTCGGACGCACCCCTCTACTTGCACATCCCGCTATCGCTCGATGTGCATCCTGCCCTGGTGGGTTTATATACATCCTAGTTTTTAGTGGCCTCTTTTAAAATTATAAATCACAACTTCTATTAAATTTCCTTTTGTGTATTTACATAAAAAACGAAAACTTTAATTTTCTTTTTTAAAAAAGTATGTAAAAAGTCGACGTCAGGGTTCGAACCCGGGACTTTTAGATTAGCTTTTTAACGCTTTAACTAGAAGACCAAACTGCAGCTACCGGATTGAGCGCTTCCCGCTGTTACTTATAATTCAAGCTACGCGAGAGTGGGCTATTCGTACCGGAAGTGTTTCCACATGAGTTGAACAGCCCTGCAGGTAGTTCTAGAAAAAGAAATATATACTTGCGTCTACATACAGGTCACTGAAATTAAAATGGCGGCTTACTAAAGCGGAAGTATCCCACTCTCTCTTATCCTGAACGATAAGTAACAGCGAGAAGCGCTCAATCCACCAGCTGCAGTTTGGTCTTGTGGTCAAGACGTTAGACAGCTAATCCAAAGATCCCGGGTTCAAACCCTGGCGTTGACCACTTTACATATTTTTTTTAAAGAAAATTAAAGTTTTTTCGTTTTTTATGTAAGTACACGAAAGGAAATTTAATAAAAGTTGTGATTTACAATTTTAAAAGATGCCTCTAAAAACTAGGATGTATATAAACCCACCAGGGCAGGATGCACACCGAGCGATAGCGAGGTGTGCAAGGGGGAAAGGGTGCGTCCGAAGGGAGCTGGGCGGCGTTAGCCGCGGGGGGGCGCAGCCCCCTGTTAGCGGTGGGCATACGCAAAAGTACTGTTTACTCAAAAGTTCTGTTTAGGCAAAAGTTCTGTGCCGTACCGGAAGTGTGCGGCCATTTTAATTCCAGTGACCTGCGGCTAGACGCTCGTGAAATATATAGTCTTCTATCCACCATCCGGCGCACGTTCGGTCTACTGCCGGGCTGCTGAGCGGAGCGCTCAGTAACTTCGCTCGAAGTGAGCGGACGCACAAAACATGAAACGTCGACTGCTTCCGCTTGTTCCTCATGTGACAGACGCGTCCTGTCACAACTCGACGAGAAATATACGTAAATTTTGAACGGAATGTACTCAAAACTGCTAAGCTATAAAAAAAAATTAAGTGAACGTGAGAGTTGACATAAAAACCGTTTTAATACAAATATGAGGCAACGAAGAAAGTTATCTCGGATTTTCACCTTACAAATAGCAGTATATATAAACAAAAGAAGTCACCCAGTGTGTGTGTGTATCAAGCACATCGTCAATGGTTCGGAATAATCACCACAGACATTATTGTGTAACGAATGCAACAAGTGTTAACACGAAGGTGCAATGTCAGGGAAATATGAAGGATTTTATAACTTTTACCAACCAAGTCGAATAATGGTGTCACGGATGCCCTTAGCAACGCGTGGCTTCGTCTTTTCCTGTAACAGAATTACACCTTTGATATTCACAAGAGCGACTCCCTTTATTCATTCCTCATGCCCACGTTCAAATTACTACGAGTCTCATCGCATGTCAGCACTCTGTCCAGAAACATATCCATCTCCTGACGCGACAGCAAAGTGTGAACGCTAGTGTTACTTTCTCAGCGTCAGTCAACTCATACGGGACCCATAATATCAGTTTATACTGTTTTCCGTGCTTATGGAGGTGGTGTTGAATGGTTTCCGCACTGGAGTTGAATGCTTTTCCGAATACTTCACATATTTAGCAGTGATCAGACTCAATAACCGCTTTAAATGTCTCGCTGTCTATGGTTTGTGGATAGCCTGTACGTGGTGCGTCGTGGAGATATTCGTCGCCGTCCTTAAATTTGTTAAACCGACAGAAAGAATACATCCTTGGAAAAAATACATTGTTTTTCAAAATACGACACAGCTCCTAATAAAAGATAAGCAGATAGTGTCTTGAATAAGGTAGAGTGCGTTTCATAGAGAATGTATGATACGAATGATTTCGAAATATAAAAAGTTCTACAGTGTGGCAATGGTAAGAAAATAACTCTGTTGGTAAAGGACTGGCTTTGCATTCGGGAGGTCCTGGATTCTATACCAGCGGCCGACTATCCTGACTAAGGTTCTCCTCAGCCGACATCTGCCCACATTCTGCCTATCCCCCCTGAGCCATAGATGTCTAAAGGCCATAAATAAACTCAGTTCAATTCAATCCAGATAAAAATGAATACTTCAGTTGTTCGGGTAAATACGTAACTCGCTTCAGTTGACCAAATTCATGAATGATTCGAACTTTCGAAAATTTACCATCGGCAATTTTCTGTAAATACCGTGTTTAGTGGGTAAAAAAAAATAAACAAGGAGGAAAAACAGCCTGTATCACATGTGAAATCGTGGCTCATTTCGAAATCTGTTGTCTTATTACGATAATTCTGGTACCTTCGAGAGAATGCCATAGATATAACTACCACTCGATATACTTGTAAGAGATGATTACGTAAATTTATCGCAAAAAAGGTATATGTACAACCCCAAACTACTGTGAAAACAAACGTTCTAGGTATTCTTTTTAGTACAAGAACGGTCTCGTCCGAGAAAATAACTTTTCCCAATATTTCAGGGGGTTCATTTTGATATTTCTTAGCAAATTCAAAACTCTTCTTTCTGTTTTTTCTTTGATATGTATGGTTTCTTTCTGGCTACACATTCTCTGATTTTTTTTTTTTTTTTTTTTATATAAGTGAATTTTGGATTGTTTCTGGTGTATTCGCTTGCATATGTCATGGACGAGTGAAGTAGTCAAATCTTTAGTACTAATTTGTGGCATTTTGTTCACAGAACGGTTTCATTGTTGACAGTTACTTTCCTTGATTGGCCAGTACGGATAATATGTCGTAATAATTGTTCTATGCTATCTTTATCATGCATTTAACGGTAGAGCATGGCTTTCCAACAAATGTGGCTGTCTCCGTACCTTCTACCTTCCACGCGTATTCTGACTATTAAAGTGAGTTCTTCCAATTTTGTTTCACTCACTGTTGGTGGATTGAGTACTGTTTGTGATGATGATTAAAACATACAAAAGTTTCGGAGGACCTCTGGTAATAAGTGAACTTAATTTCGTGGTTCTATCCACGGATAAACGAGGGAAAAGGAATGGAAAAATATCGTTTGTGTCACATATATTATTTTAACAAACTATACTACAATAAGCGAAGAAGTTTCAATATACAGGTTATTCTCACTGGGCTAATATTTACATGTTAACAAAATATAGACTGTTCGTTATTTGTTTCACTCGCGACCATCTGTTGATTCTGATAATGTATCTGTTGGTCTAAATAATAAACACAAAAATAAAATGAATTGAAATTGGATGCTATGATGAAATGATTGAATGATATAGTTAGTTCAATTGTTACTGAACAACACACACGTTAAAAAGGAAATAACTTGGGTTGTAAAAACAGACACTTTTTGCCACCAAACTCAAAATGGAACTGACCGTTGTCCAGTGTCCACCGCGTCAACCCTCTTCTCACCCCCTCAGTAGGGTGATAAATCTTGAGAAGGGGAGAAAGAAGAACCAAAACAGCAATGGAATGCCATCTTGTGAGCGAAGCCAAACATGAGCTCTTCACTCTCAAGCAATACTATAATACACTAACATACTCCCCCCTCTTGGTCGGAGTAAGTCTGACCAACAATAACAACACATCCACTAAAATGCACTTTCCTGAGGTACAGGTACGAGCCTGTTTATTGCACGCTTATATGTTCCGGATGCAGTCTTGACGCTGACCACTCGCACAAGGGAATCCCTCCCGGGGTGAACCGCATCGACAATTCCTATTTTCCACGAGAGTGGTGGAAGATTTTTGTCCTTTAACAACACCATTGTTCCTGGACACAGATTGTTCTCACGGAAGAACCACTTGTTACGCTGCTGCAAACCATTTAGGAAATCCCTGGACCAGTGTTGCCATATGTGCTGGTGAAATTTCTGAATCAGCTGCCATCGTCGGAGTCGGTTGCTTACATGGTCAGTCAGATCTGGCTCGGGTATAGAAACAAGGGGTCGGCCAACAAGAAAATGACCAGGAGTTAGAACGTTTAACTCATCGGGATTGTCTGAAAGGGAGGTAATGGGTCGTGAGTTGAGACACGCCTCAATTTGTGCTAATAATGTGCTTAATTCTTCAAACGTTAGGGTTGCGTTCTTCGTTGTTCGAAGCAGGTGGTACTTCATTGATTTGACTGCTGCCTCCCACAGGCCTCCGAAATGTGGAGATTGGGCTGGGATGAAGTGCCATTGTATGCCTTCGGATGCTGCGTGGTCCTCGATACCCTGTCGGAAAGAGTCTTCTTTAAACATCTGATATAGCTCCTTCAAAGCATTGTTGGCTCCTGTGAAAGTTGTACCGTTATCGCTGTAGATGTTCGAACACTTGCCCCTTCTGGCGATGAATCGCTTGAGTGCTGCTAGAAAGGCCTCTGTGGTGAGATCGGAGACTAGCTCTAGGTGAATCGCCTTTGTAGCCAGGCAAACGAACACACACACGTAACTCTTTCTGGTGGATCTGTTCCGAGGGAAGCTTGATTTGATATTTATGGGCCCAGCATAGTCCACGGCTGTATTCCAAAAAGCTCCTGTAGGCTGCACTCTGCATGCAGGTAGCTGTCCCATCTGTTGCGTCGGTGATTTTGCCTTCAGCCGAAAACACGGTAAACAATGATGGATGATCCTCTTCACAACTTGTCTGCATCGAGGAATCCAGTAATTTTGTCTCAATGAAGCTACCAAAAGTTGAGTACCGGCATGCAAAAGCTTTTTATGCTCCGCTTCTACAATGAGATTTGTCAGGTGAGATTTTGCTGGAAGGATGAGCGGGTGTTTGTTTTCATACGGAAGGTTGCTATGTTCAAGTCTTCCGCCTACACGCAGGAGCTCGCTTTCGTCAGAAAGGGACAGAGGCTCTTGAGTGAACTTCGGTTTGAAACTTGCTGTCCTGTGCGTAAGTCCTGGATTTCCTGTGAATATTCAGCATGCTGTACTGACTTTATGCACGTGTGAAGTGCAAGGAGTAATTCCTGTGACGATAGGGTACCTATAGACCGCTTGTTCCCTTTTCTGGCGTTGTTAATGAATCTCCGGCAATAAGCTATCACTCGCACCAACTTTGATAGACGTGAGAACTTATTGATGATATCCGCAGTGTGATCCTGAGTGGCCAATGCAACGACTGTAGTCCTCTTTGCCTCAGGTACCTCTTGGGAAACTATTTTACCTTTTGATTTTGGCCACGACTCCCTGGATTCGGACAGCCAATTTGGACCATGCCACCACAATGCCCGGCGTTGTATGCACTTAGGTTCAACCCCTCGTGAGATCAGGTCAGCTGGGTTGTCTGCGGATCGACAGTGTTGCCAGTCACTGACGTGTGTCACATCTTGAATTTGTGCCACTCGATTTGCAACAAATGTTTTCCATTTTGTGGGTGGAGATGCTAACCAAGCGAGCACGATTTGTGAGTCCGACCACAAGGTAACGCTGTCTATTTTGAGTTGCAACACTGGTAGTAGTTGCTGATGCATTGAAGACCACACGAAACGTGGTGGTCGTGCTGCTGGGCTTGAAAACTGCATGATGAAGAAGATGATAAGCTGTCACTGTGGAATCGTCTTGAGGTTGCAGGTGGTTGACCATTTTCATGTGACCGAGATTTTCAATTCTTCCATAAAATTTATATATGATGCTTGTAGCTCTGTTTGACGCTTGGTGTAATGAATCTCCCAGCACCTTCCGATCATCTCGTAGAGGGAGGCGCACAACGAACTTGCCGGACTCGTCTCGCAAAAAGTTCTCCACGAAGTGCTGTTCACAGGCTGTTTCTTCAGTCGTCCTGGCAGTGACGGAAATTTCTTCTAGTTCCCAGAAACGGCGCAACTGATTATGTAAATCGTCTTCTGTTCGTGTGAAGCATGACGTCACTGGGTTACGTACGTTGCACTGCTGTGGAACGCGTCCTGCTACTATCCATCCCAACTCTGTATGCTGCAGTATAGGATATCCATCCTGGCATGTTTTCTGCTCGGGCCTGAGAATGCTGAAAAATAACTCCGCCCCCAAAAGCAAATCGATCCTTCCAGGATAGTTGAATGTGGGATCCGCCAATGCTATGTTTTTTGGAAGATTCCAAGTCTTACAATCAACACGTTCGGATGGTAAGCTACCTGTGATACGTGGCAACACTGAACAACTTACACCGGCTTCATATGACGTTACCATGGAGCGTAACGATATGTCTACGGAGAACCTTGATTCCGATGACGCGTCATTTACTCCCTGAATGGGAATATGCCGCCGCTGCTTCCTGAGTTGCAGACGCTGTGCCAGAGCCTCCGTTATGAAGTGGCTCTGCGAGGCGCTGTCTAGTAGGCATCTACAGGTGATCCATTGTCCTGAGCTATCCCTCACTCTGACCAAGGCTGTTGATAGTACTACTTGTGAAGTGTGTAACCCTTTGATTGTACAATATGAAGCCTGCGACGTGGATTGAATTTCACTGGGTTGACTGGGAAAATTGCTCTTCACAGTCTCCTCCGTCTTTCCTGTCTCTGATGGCGGCGATGAACCGCTTGGTTTCCCATTGAAGTGAAGTAGAGTATTGTGTTTCTTTCCACACTTCTTACAGGAGCTTGATTTACATTCATTTACAAGATGATTTTCCCGTAAGCAATTTACACAAAGTTTGTTCTTACGCACGCAATCGGATCTTTGCTTATCAGTTGCTTTAATGAACGACTGACAAAAATATAGAGCATGCTCACCTTGACAGAAGTGACATGCACGTGTAACTGTTGATACATACGATTTTGTAGCACTACCCTTTCTGTACTTTGTTTGCGGTGTGTGTGGCTTAATATGCTTTGTTTCGCCTGTGTTCGATTTGATTGTTTCTAACATCTGACATCTTTTCTCCAAAAATACAAAAAAATCAGGAAGTGTGGGAAATGTTGATTCTGTGTTTTGTGATTCCCATGCTCTTCTCGTGCTGCTGTCCAGTTGAGCGACAAAATGTTGTATTAGAATGATATCTAATAATTGACCATCCGTCTCCAATGCTTGCAATGCATTTAAGTTGCTCGAAGCTGTGTTTACGAAGGCCCTGAGTTCATCTGCACCTTCCTTTTCTATTTGTGGTATGTGTAATATTTCATTTATGTATGATGACGCAATAAGTCGTTTGTTCGAATACCTATCTGTGAGTAATTGCCATGCAACTGAATAGTTTGTTTCTGTAATTGGCAGGTTCTGGATAAGCTTGAGTGCCTCTCCTCTTAATGATGCTCGCAAGTATTGGAATTTCTGAACAGTGGCGATGTTCCCATTTTCGTGAATGAGAGATTTGAATGTATCCTCATAAGGGAGCCACTGTTTATAATCGCCCTCGAAAGTAGGAAGCTGAATTGCAGGCAATTTTATTTGTGTGTGTGCACCCTGTGACATGCTACCTATATTACTGTGTTCTGAAGTGCAATTCTTTTGTTCGTGTTTCGTAAGCAATGTTTGCATTTGTGCCTTGGCTGAGAAATATAGATTTTCTATCTCTGCTACTGCTGCGTCATCTGATGCTGGATCCTCTTCATCTATTTCAATTGCATCCTGTATTTCCTGAAGTTTCAACCACACTGTATTGAGATGCTCCAGCCGTGCCCTGATGTCTTCAATACTGTTTTGATTTTCGTCAAACTCATTCACAAATGTTTGTATTCGAGTAATTCGTCCCTTGTATGCGGCACGTTGACGTATCAGGCGTTGTGTCTCACTCATTGTGACAAATGCAATTGGCAAAGGAATAGAAAGGAAATAAATGACGAGCCAGAAACTAACTACTTACTGACCTGTTGTTGCTGGACGGTGACGGCGCCAACCTCTCAAGCTGTGGTGATGCTGTGCTGAAGATGCTGCACTGCACTGGGCTTCCAATCTGCTACTGATGTGGCAACACTGTGACGCCACTGTTACACGAACACAAAGTTTCACAACACACAATGCCAACAGATACAGTTCAAATGTTTGTACACCTCGCAATAAAATATTTGCGCAAAAGTCTTCCGAATTCCACTCGTATATCCGGCTCGGTTCGGGACCAACACTATGTTGGTGGATTGAGTACTGTTTGTGATGATGATTAAAACATACAAAAGTTTCGGAGGACCTCTGGTAATAAGTGAACTTAATTTCGTGGTTCTATCCACGGATAAACGAGGGAAAAGGAATGGAAAAATATCGTTTGTGTCACATATATTATTTTAACAAACTATACTACAATAAGCGAAGAAGTTTCAATATACAGGTTATTCTCACTGGGCTAATATTTACATGTTAACAAAATATAGACTGTTCGTTATTTGTTTCACTCGCGACCATCTGTTGATTCTGATAATGTATCTGTTGGTCTAAATAATAAACACAAAAATAAAATGAATTGAAATTGGATGCTATGATGAAATGATTGAATGATATAGTTAGTTCAATTGTTACTGAACAACACACACGTTAAAAAGGAAATAACTTGGGTTGTAAAAACAGACACTTTTTGCCACCAAACTCAAAATGGAACTGACCGTTGTCCAGTGTCCACCGCGTCAACCCTCTTCTCACCCCCTCAGTAGGGTGATAAATCTTGAGAAGGGGAGAAAGAAGAACCAAAACAGCAATGGAATGCCATCTTGTGAGCGAAGCCAAACATGAGCTCTTCACTCTCAAGCAATACTATAATACACTAACACTCACTTTGTTCCCCATACTGTTTCCTTATGCCTAACGCGATGTAGATTGCTTCAATACACCACGTAGACTGCTCTTGGACACAAAAGGATACCTAGAATATTTGTTGCAAGAGTAGTATGGGGTTGTCCAAATACTTTCTGCGGTGAATTTACGTAGTGATCACTCTTTCGTTGTCAGTCACCTTACAAGCGTATGGAGTGGTAGTTATTTCTATAGCATTCTATCGGAGACATCCAAATTATCATAATAGGGCAACCAAAATTGAGAAATTACATACGTTTCACGTGTGATACAGTCTGTTTTTCCACTTTGTTGAATTTGACCGAACACTTATTACTCACCGTACAATATTTTCTTTTTATCCATTGTTTTTCCAGCCTACTCCACCTTATTTGTCAGATGTAAACAGAGTATTTGTTCCTTAAATAAATAAATGTTTGATTTGATTACATTTTTTTCCCTCTTCATTTCCTCCTTCAATTGCGGTTGTCCTGGCCACACCCACGTCAACTAAACAGAGAGACAAAACAACACACTTGACTTTCAGCTGTTGAGCAAACATTTCATTTAACTCGTGAGTGGGAAGAACACGACAAGACCGCATCTGGAATTTAATTTGCGACTTTTCTTAACCGCAGACAGTCAGACAGGTCGTTAGTTGTACTTACTCTTTTAATACAAGTGGCTTATTTCAGCCAGACTGTGAAATCTAGTCAATATGTTGACACACTATTATTATTATTATTATTATTATTATTATTATTATTATTATTATTACTTTCAAATACTGATCAGAGATAAATATTTGTTTTACTTGTAAGAATTTTTTGTTAATTTGACAGTAATTAAATATTTAATTTGCAAGAAAGAAAAATGTGTATGCATGCGCCCGCCGCACTTCATTTGTTTTATTTTAATTCACTTTGTTTATGTTTAATGCAGGCTAGAAGATCAATTCAATCAATGAGAGTATATCATGATGATCTTTTAGTGTTCCAACAGAAAGAGGCAGGTCCTTCTAAACAAACTGAACCCTCTCCATTCATCCCGATCTTATTTTCTTTTCTATCTCAACATATGATTTATCTTAGTTAATTCTGTCAAGAAGTTGGATTCTTCCTCTTCCTCTATTTCCTTCAACCTTTCAATAGCATTCTTCAGTACACAATCTCTGCAGAGTTAGTGTCCCAACCATTTGTTTTTCTTCTTCTATATTGTCCCAAGTGTTGTTCGCCGCTCGCCTATTCTCTTGAGCACTTCTTCACTTCGCATCTTCTGTATATAGCTTGTTTCTTTCTATTCTTCTCCATATCCACATTTCAAAACCTTCCAATTTCTTTTCTTTACTCTTTTGTCTATATTTCTCATGACTAACGTTTGTTACTGCGGTGATGAACTTGCGAGTTCCATAACTCATAGAGTTAGTTAGTTGGATAATGTTTAAAAGCTTTTCGAACATTATTGAAGTGGAAATAAATGTTAACAAAGTGTTCAAACATTAAGTTGCACAGAGTGCAATAGAGTTGACCAGAGGGAAACAGGAATAAAAACAATGATTTAAACTACAGAGTAGTGCAAGTTTGAATGCACGGGCAGTTGCGGGACCTTTTTTAGTACTTATGTGTGTCTGCCAAAACTATTGTGGAATTTCTAATTATTACCGTGCTCACTTCTAAATGCACCTAAATATATTTACGAGAATTGTTCTTGGGATACAAACATAACACAAGGCAAGTACAAACCCGAAAATACCTTTCCCATGTAGAAGAAATATTCTACCATCTCTCACACACTGCGATCAAACAGCCTTTGACTTTCTCGTTCGGTAGTCAAATAATTGACCGCATTTGCAGAGCACTATTATCAGTAACTTGATGTTGGTTGCTGCGCCATACGTTTAATACTTTAATACGTTCTACCTGCGGAGAAATGAAGAACAATTTATGGCGTCACATAAAATGTTGAGAAAATGAATTTTGTGTGGCTAGTTTTAACTTGTAGCCAGAAGTGCTTCGGCCAGAAACTTTGGTTAATACATAACAAGTTTCGAGTGTCACATCTTTTAGGAGTTTAGATGGTCACCACCACGAAGAGAATATTCACGAGCTCTCTGTACCATTCTAACCAGCTGGAATGGCAGCAATTTCCCTACGGACGCTTAGTTTTAGTTCAACAGCTGTTCGGAGCTATCTCAAGTAAAGTATACATTCTAAAGCCTCGCACAGCTGATAAACTGAAACGAAGGAAGCATCGCAGCGGATATGCAACGCAGCGTCATGATTAGAGTGACACAAAGAGCCCGCGAATGTTCTCTTCAGGTTGGTAACCATTTAAAGGATGTGATATTCAAAACTTAGATACTATACTAAATTTCTGACCTTTGTTATGTATTGCCCGAAGTTTCTGGTTAATGTTATAATTAGAGTCCTAAATATTTTTCATTTAAATTATAGCCCACCATTATGAGACACTCTGTACAACGAAGTTTATTTAACCGTAAATTCAGTATTGTTTCTACGATCTCAAATGAAATTCCATCTATTTATTATCTCTTTGTGCCTCATATCTGATGATGGACGAACGGACAAATTTATTGTAATTAATTCAGATTTTATAAACAGTTTTTCCGCCTAGAGAACATAACCAATTAGGGGATCAGTCATTGCTTAGAAGATTATCGAACCTGGCGCTATCTGACATTTTAAATTGAAACTTTGTTGAATGTAAAGTACTCACAAATTCACGAGTTGGATAAATATTTCATATTAGCAGCGGATGCATCTGCTTTTCCTGCTCGAATGCGCATGCGTTAATACATATGAAACGGTAGCAAGAAAAGGAAAAACAAAAACAAAAAAACAAGCAATTACGTTTGAACTTTCAGCTCCATTTCCGCGCATCAACTAATGAACGAGACCCATTCGAGTGGGATGAATTGTGAGGTTGTTGAGCTTCCAAGCAACACAAAAGATTGATAACACTTGTGCTTTTGGTCAATAAGTCACCGGAAATGTTAGCTAAAGTCAAAACAATGTTATTGTTTTATTCTATTAGTCCAGCGGGCGTGGTTGCAAGGTATTTTTGTTTATGTTCTAAAACTTGATGCAGGGTGTTTTTTTTTTTTTTTTTAAGTTATGTTCGTAGATTGAAAGCTGAATCTCTCATATCGAAATAAATACAAAAGATATTGCAAGTTATCTGCACCCAAATATGGTACGCTAACGTCACAAATGATGTAATATCGTAACAAATGATGTAATCACATTTGACTCAAAGTTTTACTAGGGTGATCAGATGACTAATATTAAAACTAGTTAGAAGCCCAGTCGGCGGACTGAGCATAATGCTATCGCCCGACTTCAGCAGCGTTAATTTCTATTTGGATGGTCAATGTTTCGTTGAAAAAATTTGCAGCTAAACCTTTCCAACGACTCCTCAAGTACATTTTTCGCCGAAGTTGTTTCCAAATTATAAACTACTCTACTCCGGAACCGCCCCTGCAATGTGTATGACCTGTACGGATTGAACTTATCTCAACGAGACCCTTCTAAAGACACCTCAACCATCGTGATTGCTCTAGTAGTTCCTTCGTTGAAAATTGCTCCCTATATAACAGTGCTGAATTAATAGCCCGTTTGTGGTAATAAATGTACTATATGTATTGTATGTTTAACAAATGGTCCAAATGATGGCGCACATGTGAGCCAATTTTGATAATTCTTTTTCTCGTTTTCTTAATATATTTTAAAGATACTTTTAATATTAGTTAACTATAATTCTGGAAAGAATAATATAATGAATTATTCGTTAATAACTAACATTTATTTTTATAAATATTTGATGGATAAAATCAGTAGCCATAGACGTTCGCTGTATACTTCTATATAAAAGGAACGACAGGCACCCGGCCTAGATAAATGTTATAAATATCATAACAATGTAAATTGTCCGAATCAGCCTACTTGCTACAGATGTGGTCAATCTCATCAGAGTCACACATGCGAAACTGCTCCTAAACCTAATTTTTGTGCATCCTGCAATAAGATTGGTCATAGAACGGTCCCTATCTGCCCTCTTTGTCCTAAAAAGCTAATCAAGAGCCTGTCAAAAAGATTTTTAGATCTTCAGATCTAAATTTGAATAAAAAATCTTCAACTAGTTCAAACAAACCAAATTCAAATTCAAAGAAACCAGTTAACCAAGAGGAAGTTCAAACAATAGTTAAAGATGCAATAGAGGAACACTCATTACAATTGGCCAAATGGGTCACAACAATTCTTTCATTAACAATACCTGATAACTTAAACAATCAGTTTCACACTGCCGTAAATCAGGCTTCAGAGGAAATGATGAAATGTCGTTTTAATATTCTGAAATCTGTGGACGGACACTTTTGTTGGCAAAGAACCGTTCATAAAAAAACAAAATTCTAATGAATAGTCATAGAATGACACACCCATATCTTAAATAATTTCAAACGCCAAATATAAAAACTATACACAGAGGAGCTAACGCAACCTTTAACAATACAAAACATGAAAATTCTACATAAGTTTCCACGGATGCATGAGCAATATTACTTATAAGATGTGAACTACAAATGCAAAAGAAGTGCTCAAAAGAAGAAGAAGTCCTGTGTGAATTCAACTACGTATTTCCTGATCCATATCCATATCCTAACCAAGTCTTTAAGAACTTACAAATTAACTTTATTAATAAATAGCTATTTGCCTTTGGCAGGGGCAATTCAAACTATAATTCAAACTTTAGTTTATTTCTCAAATAGATTTCACTGATTGTGTGCGGGGTGGGTGCCTGGTGTCCGGGTTATGAGTTCGATTCGTGTTATCCCATTAATAAGCTTTTTACAAATTAATTAATAATAACTATTCCAAGGACGAAAGTGGCCTTAGTGGCCAGAAGTCCAGCTGTGGTGGCCTTGCAGGCCATAGCAATTTACTTCAGCGGCGGCGGCCGGCCTAGACCATATGGTCGTACCGTATGTTAAGAACGTGAAATATTTTTTTCCTTGCTTTTGTAACAATAAAGCAAGCATCTATATAGACCTCGTGATTTTTATTGAACATTTTTTCAGGTAGGCGACTGCTTCTCGTATGAGGAGTGGAACTTGCTGCATTGAATTGCAGTGCGAGCGTTGTTCCCTTCTCCCCCTTTTCCTACAAAGCAAATTAGCTGTAGGCGACCGTTACTTACCTAGAGACACATAACCTACACTCCTGAACGTCCTATAACGGGTGAGACGCGGGCGACCATATCTCTTCGGAGACTCGGAACCAGTAGCTCCTTTACCTTGGTCCCTTCCTTGAGGAATAACCTTTCTGGATGACTGTTCCTCAGCGAGAGGAACGGAACTCAAGGAACGTGGTTGCTTACCGTGGCAACCCCATCACTTCTTCTCCCCAGTGTGTCTAGCTTGCCTTCTGCGGTACGGAGGATATCAACCGAACAAGACTATTACATCTATCTCTGCCACCATGCCTGTGATCTGCATGAATGTTACTGGTTAGAACACGTCTTACTGAGACCCTTCCAACGACACCTCAATCACCATTCGAGCCCTAGTAGCTCATGACTTGAAAGTTGTTCTATAAACCTTCTCAGCACTTCTTACTGAAGTCTAAAAGAGTAAAAAAATTAACTTATTATTGCGTTATATATCCATAACCTTAAAATAAATAACAATCTTTCCGAGAGTTTGTTTTTCTGTGTGGATGTCTTACTCTCTCTCTCTCTCTCTCTTCTCCTCCTCTGTGTGTGTGTATATGTGTGTGTGTGCCTTATCATATGAAAGTTTATGATGCGAGGGTGACACATAAATTAGTGCAAACTTCATACATTGAGCTATTGAGACTCCAGCAAAGAAAAAGGGTGGGACTGATCATCTCAATTTTAACACCAACAGTCAGAAGCAATTAAAAAACTGTTTTTAATGTGACCTTGATAGGCTTAACAATCAACAATAACAAGCCTAATTTCAAAAGAAAACAATTATTTTATTATTCTTCATATTTTGCGTTGCTAGATGATTGGTAGATAGGCTGCGAGCCGCTGCTAAGATATTACTTTAAAAATATTATACAAATCTTCAAATATACCTTGCGTTGCTAGGTCAATGCAAGATCTACTAGCGTCCCGTAACGTTGCAATACTATAACTGTAAATCCGAGACTGGAAAGAATTTGAAAAATCCAATTTCGTAGAAAATAAGTTTCTCACCACTCACAACTGTGGGTGTCTGTGGATCTGGACACCGAGAGTATTTCTTTTTTGTTTCCAACAATGTTTATGCTAATTTTGGTGCAGATAGGTTTATTGGAGTGGAACATTTTAAAAATTGAATTAAAAATGGGTTGGCAATACTGGACCTACTGCACAAATCAAAAAGTTCTGGCGGTTCGGAACTAGACAAGAACTTTCCAAACGACATCTCAACATTGTGGTTCTTGAGATTTTTTTGTTTTTCGTCATTCACAGATGGACCAAGACGAATTATAAAGTTAGCTATGCTATTAAGGAACCTAACATTAATATGTCCGTACAACTTTGTTAACCTTATACGTTAGAAATCCGATAGTCCGGCACGTTCGGAACCGGCCCGGTTGCCGGATTACCGAAAATGCCGGACTATCGGGCGGTACCTCTTACTACTGGTATAGATAGGCTAAGCCGCACGGCGGAAACAATCAACTGAACCTGTGTGTGGTGACTGCCGAGTAAAACCCGAACGCTTCCGATTGATTCCGAACAATGCTGATTGCGTCTAACAGTAGCAGACGCGTAGTGGACACTTCCGAGTGGTTCCGAACCGCGCCAAGCGCTTTCAACTGTCTCGTTCACAAGCGTTTACAGGAAGAAAAAAAAACTGGGATGGTGCTGGACAATCGGGCGTTCCGGACGGTTGGATGCCGGTCTACCGGACTTCTACTGTACTAAAAAGAAGTTTGTTAAAACGCCATGTCTTAAGTTGTCTGTCAAAAGAAAGATACATTAGAAAATGTGTTACCTGAAATGTGGGTTTCATCAATGTATTATCTGAAATATATTGTAATACTTGGCAAAGAGCTAATCCGTACGTTCAGCATAGAAACCATTCCATTATTTACTAATTACAACTTTCTGTAAAAACTTAAATTTTTCCTTTACTCATACCCCCACTTCAAGAGAAGAAAATAAGTGAATTCTGTTTTTCAATCAAGCTTTTATTTTCAATATTATCTCACGTGACTCTACCTGAACGTTTTCAACTCCAACTCTCTCAGCTTTATTTCAAAAACTCGCTCTCCAGTGAACTCCACTTTAGTCCCGACTTTTAATATCTTCATAAACTTCCTTCTCAGTTGAGAGAATCGTTCTTTTTTCAATTTGAAGATAAAAGATATGAAGCAATTTCTTGTTTGGAGGTAAAGTGAATATTTGAAATTGTTTCCTAAGGCACAAATATATATTTTTTTTTTCTTTGATTCTTTCGACAAAAGTAGTTTCTCTCATTTAATTTGCTAGAAGAAGACATTTTGTATCACATAAAAGAAGGATAGCAAATCTTGAAAAATTGAAAATACCAAAGTTAAATGATTTGGTTGAGAATCCGCATGGGAAAAATTGAAGAACAAGTTTTATAAGCAATAATGAGTTGAATATTAAAATAGATGACTTCTAGGTTCCTTGATTACAAAGCTATAGAAAGAAAGACCTTTTAATACCGTTCAGTCCGTCCGTCCTTGTCCAGAAATTAAATCTCGGGAATTACAAGTTGTGGAGATGTGTTTGAGAAGTTATTGGAAAAGTATAGCTTAGATCCGCTGGTATTATCTACGCCAAACTAGCCATAACCATTATTAGATAAAATACAGACAGACCGTTGGTGTCTTCGTCCCCAAACACCTTGTTGTCAGTGTTGCCAACTAGAGTGCAGGAAATATATAGTATAAGCCACAAGGTGTAGAAACGTTACTGATAAAGTGTATTTTGGAAAGATCGTGGGTAGACTAGCTCAGATCCACCAGAAAAGTCATAGTTTTTGCAGAAGTTCAGTGTTGCCAACCAATTGTTTTTTAAATTCATTTTTTTTAAATTACTTTTATTCTGTTAGATCTAGCGGCACCAGAATTGACACAAACGTTACTGTGTGCAATAGAATAATATTGGGAGTATTTTTGTCCAGAAGGATTACAGTTTGTTTCCAGTGTTGCAAACCTATTTTCTATACAATTCATTTTTTTTAAATTGTTTACATTACGTTAGACGTAGCAGCACCAAACATGGCATTAGCATTACTCGACAGAATAGAAAAGTTCTGTGGGATTTCTGGTCCCTAAGAATCCATTTGTCAGGGTAGCCAACCTATTTTATGCTTTTCTGCCTGAAATGATATCAAGGGACTGGAGCATTAACTATTTTTAGTAGAATCGCAGCGCTATCTCGTTTTAAACTATTTTGTTACTTTTTTTTCTAAATTTTGCATAATGAACGCTAGGGCTTTCAAGCATAACATAAATACAAACAGATTTCAGGCTTTATACGGCCAGTTGAAATCAGATGATCCTAAAGGTAGCAGCACCTTATCCAATTGGTTAGCTTTTTTTTTCAATTTAAATATTTCACCCTAACTTTTCAATGAAACCAGGTAGAAAGAAACTGATTTCAGATTTGAGTTCGTCGAACGCGATTTATCCAGTTTATGATTCCGAATCTGGCAGACACTTTTCAGACGGCTTATTTTCTCCACTTCAAGAATTTGTGTCAGTTTTACAGTACGCACTTCAATACATGGTCATCGAGTATGTCCTAAATTTTATATTATTATCATAGGCGGATTTATTTGTGGGCATTGCCCCCCCCCCTGTGATTTCAGAATGACTATGAAAACCCCCGTCACAGCTTCTACCTTTAAAGTAATTGCCCCCAGGGTCTCTCTCCTAAATCCTGAAATGATTGGAGGGCAATGCCCCCATGCCCCTCAATAAATGCGCCCATGATAATTATTATCATTTCTTGCTTTTCTTTTATTTATTTTCTTAATTCGCTTTTACTTTTTCTAAAATAAATAATTTTGGTCAGAAAATTAATTCCAAAGTGAAAGAGTGTCTGAGTGTGATACTAAGTATTAAAAAGTATTTTACAACGCACTCGTCCATATCTTAAAGTTCTCCTTCACAATTAAGATTTAAGTAATTTTATTTCATATAGAAAAAGGAGATATCCTCGTTGAATTAATTTATATTTACAACCTAATAACATCTTCAGCTCAGACTGGGGTAGAGGAAGGGAGGGAGGGAATGTAGCGAGAAGGAAATCGACATAGTTTGAAGGTACCATCACTGTATTTAGTCTGGTGTGACTGGCGGAGAAAAACTGAACAAAACCTGGCTAGGATGACCAGTTCCTGGTATAGATCCAAAGATCTTCCAAATGCAAATCCACGTGGACCACGGCCGATCACTAGATAATATTTCAGCTGTAGCAAAAAGCTAAACTGAATTGAAGACAAATTACGAGATCTAGTAATTCGTGTAGTAAAGGAACCAGTATCATCTGCCAGGATTTTTTTGGGGGGGTATACGAGCGTCAAGTCAAAGTTAGGGTGTATAATTAGAGTTTTGCAGGATTTTTGACAGTAAATATTTTTAAGTTGTGTGTGTGGGGGGGGGGTCCTCGGCGATTTGCAGGGGTGACACAATTTCTGATCGTAAGACAGAAAAGTCAGGAAAATATATTACTTATAGTAGGGCTGCCAACTATCCGGCATTGACCGGGACTGATCAGAAATACCGTTTCCTGTTAGGTCAAAAGTAAACCGGGACGTTGAAAATCTCGAATTTTACGTTTCGCTATTAATTGTTACATTAATATTGTAAACAACGATAAGAACATACAGAAATGGTAAATACTTTCCTTGCTTAATGATTTACATACATATTTCATTGCATGATAATTTCGTATTCTGTTTTAATGTTACAAACATCCTAAATTCATACACTAGAACCTGAGGTTCCAACCCCCCTACGATATCGCTATTTCTATTGTATCCTGGATTCAACACTGACGTAATTGGTAGCCCTGCTTGATATTATGTAATATCAATTAAACTTTTAAACTCAAATAACTAGGCTTATTAAAGATCCATGACATTTCGTGCATAATTTTAGTTTTCATAATATTAGTAGTGAAAAATAACATTTTGGTTTAAAAATAATGTTTTAACCACTTTGAAAAGTTTGTAAAAAAAAATCCCGGATTCTAAGTTTTCTTTAGAAATAAATGGATTTTTTTTTATAAAAAAGTGCCAAAAAGATGCAACAAAATTTCCCGTCCCTCCCCCTTCCCTCTCTTTTGCCTTTTGTTGTGGTCAGATTTTCACGTTTTCCGGGAAATTTCCCCCCACTTGACAACACTGATAATATCTTTAGGATACTTAATATGTTTCTGTCATTACTGTCTGTGATTTGTCTCTTTATAACTACAAAGAAAATTTAATGGAACTCAACTTCGTGACTCATAATGAATCTATAAACTTCCGTATCTCGATAACCAATTTCAACATTTATTTAAGATTTTCACTATAGGTGGCAGTATAGTTTGTGCTGTGAATTTTGTATTGAAAAGGTTTAATGTTACTCTTATACCAGGCTTTAAGACAGCTAGATGTCGCAGTTATCTCTTAGTTGCCCAGTAAATAATTGTTTAATGACTGGTAGAACTCATAGTTATATTTCGGGTGGGCCATCGTCTTATAACTCGTAACCAGTTATCACAGGATGGAGATACTAATTGGGTCGTACCTCGTAAATTACTTGAGTTAGCTATTTGTAAGGCATATTAATTCTTATAATATGTACTTTATATTTTAAACCTAAAAATTCTAAAGCCAACCGACCCATATACAATTTATTTTATCTTATCTAAATCCGATATTGCGGATACCGGGTAGTATCTCCCAAACTTAATTATTGCAATTGGCACCGCCACTGGCAAAATTTTAACATACAGTATTGGTATCGGTGTGCACTTTTTGAGTTTCTTGTCGTCTTGTAAGAATACAAGAGAAGGTACGCATTAATGGTAGATTATTATTATTTACGGTACAATTTCATAACCCTTTTACATGAGTGAGTGCGGATTTTCACTAAATGTATATGTAAAAAACGGGTTTAATTTTCTTAAAACAAATTTTGCAAAAAAAGTAAACTTTGTGTTTACGAGCCATGATCCCGCCAGCCCCCCTTCCTGTGGGGGTGTTTATCCCCCCCAAAGTCTCGACAACACCCCCCAAATTAAATTTTTTGGTGTGAATGATCGGTAGAAACCGTACAAAACTTCACTTACACCTCCTCCCAATTTTGACTTTGGACCCCCCCCCCCAAACTGAAAATTCTGGGGGAAACCCTTCCTAACATCCATGTCCAGTCGGAATTCGAACCCGAAACAGCAAGAGAATTGTGCCGTAAATATAAAACAAATTAGAGCAGAAAACACACATTCGCTTTCCTAAACTCAACGGACATACACCATGTTTCTTGAATAAATTTACATTAGAGATGTCCATGCAGACGCTGTCATTTCTATTGTGAATTTTCTTCTTTCATACGAAATCCATTAGCACAAACAGAACCATACATGTTTACGAACATTTTTTTAAATTACTTCAGAGCTATCTAACGTGTCACTAAAATATTTAGGCTCAGTATTTTCATCTAAAGACAATTTCCAGGGAGGATTATTTTGGCGGATATGTTTCATCTCCCGTCAGCGGTCAACTGGCAGATAGGTTCCTGCTAACTGTAACTGGTATTCAAAATTCCGGGTAATATTTTACCTCTCAGATAATGCAAAGTCTGAAGATGAGGACAAAAGAAAAGTTGAATAAATTGTTCACGGTTGAAATGAATATGACGTCACATACACTGTAAAAACTTTTGGAAACGTTGTTTGATATATATATTAAATTCTAGATATATGTATTTACAGTGTTCCTGGTGTTTCTGAAAGGTGTCCCCCACCTTTTCAGCGTAATTTTCGCTCATGCGCAGAAGGAGGAAACGGTTTCTTGTCGTAATCAAATATGGAATTCTGATCAAGTATTTGCTTCCGTCATTTCAACCACGTATTTTAAAGAAATGGAAAATATTCTTAGTGAATGGGGGATTGCGATCCCTACTTCGACAAACAGAAAAAAATATTAGGACATGGCGTAAGCCGTGGATGTAACTTTCTTTACATTTTAGAGGTTCAGGAAACGCATTTTTGACCTTCTATACTGTTTTGATGTACTTACTTCTTCAGTGGCAATTTAGTCCAGTCAGCAAAACGCTGGACTTCTAATTAAAGAAGCAATGTTCAAATCTCGTTTCAGGCTTCTAGCTTTTTTCTTCTCCTCAAACTTAGTTACATGAAACTTCCAGGCAATTATAGTTGCTTATTTCTTTTTTAGGAATGTGTCATAAATTTTTAACAGTGTATGTTGATCAAAATTCTGTCTTTATATTCTCCAGTTAAAAAATTAATGCAAATATGGGAACGAAATTTATCTCGGTTTGTTTTTCAGAGTAATAAGGAGCCACGTGGCTCAGTTGGTAGAGCGCTCACCTCTGGTACTAGGGCTCGTCAGATCGAACCCTGCTCACGCCATGTGGGCTTTGTGGTGGACAAACACCGTGTGCGTGGGTTTATCTCGGGGTACTCCCGTTTCCTCACACTTGCTTCATTCCACCAATTCACCCCATCATCATCCATACGGCCTGAGCCATAGTTGCCTAAAGGCCTTAAGATAAATTCAGTTCAAATTCAGAGCAATAATTGATATCACATTACAAACAAATTGTAAGTTCATGTCCGAAACAGAAAACAAATAGATGTGCATGGTTCCTAATGCTGTGTGAATGTTTCATTAGAATGTACATTCTGGATATTAAATTAATAAAAATTGTGTTCTTTAGGTGGCGCTAGCTCCATTGTGTATACACTAATATACCTGAAAGAAAATAAAAGGGGAGTTTTTCACGTCATACTAACAAGATATTCAACTCAATTTTCGTAAGAAACTAGGACTTAAGTTGAAGGACATGTTGTAAGTAATATTCTATTGTGTGCACATACGAAATAATGTCGCATGAATGCAAAACCCAAAACTGTTCTGAAAGGATTAATACGCTCGTTTCTTTTAAAATACGCGACTGTTATGCAAATGAAAAATTGACTCATGAAACGTTAATATCATTTTGATTCTTCATTGTCTTGTCTCTATAATAGTCATATGATCCACCCTCCTTATATTTACGCGGTGCTCTAATCGCTGAACAATGGGCTTCAAACTGACGAGTGCTTAACGAGACGTACTCTATAGTAAATTGTTAAGAGGAAAGTGTCCTTAATACGCATAAGTTGTTAATTAATTTCATCGATTAATAACAATTGTATTGTATATTTCTCTCATAAAATGCCTCCAAAATCATTTTGTCCCTGTGAACATAAAGTATAAAGCTGATTTGGGACCCCTTTAAGTCCGCCTCATAAGCGTGTGTTCTTACAAGGAAAGTACCCAAAGGCGTACAAAGGAATTTGCTGTAAGAAGCTATTAAAGTAAATTTAGCTTCTAAATGGTAACCGCCTAAAACCGAACCAAGGTCAAAGTTTGCCACAAGGACCATTCTAAGTCAAATATGCTAAGTAAGTTCCTAAACTAATATGGTAACCAAAGTATTAATCATATCGTGATATTCCATGAAAAGTGGACATTTCGTGCTTTTAAATCCGCCATATTGGATTCAGGTCATGCGATATATCAATTTGAAATTACATTCTATTTAAGGCCTTTAGGCATATAAGGCTCAGACCGATATCACTTTGGATCTGATGAATCTCATAAATTCAATTTTTTAAATTAGTTTTAAGATATATTCAATAGTTTTCAAGTTATTATCCGTCAAATTATTTGTAAGTAGATATGAAATTTGTGGAATAAGAAAATTCACTCATGCTAGCTGATATTGTGTGATAATGTATATTTTTATTGTATCATGTGCGACTGGGTAAGCCAAGGGTATATGGATGAATTAACAGTCACAAGTGCTCCATGACTTGGAAAAGGTTGGAAACTTATTACGTAATAGTGAATTATTTTATTCTACACATTTCATACATAGCTACATATAATTTGATGGTTAATAACTTGAAAACAATTGAATGAAATTGTATCCACAATATACGAACATAATAGTTTTCTTTCTGATGGGATTAAGTTGCGCTGCTTCAAGAGAACACTTGCCCGAACTAATAAATGTCATCATATCGTTTTATAATGCAGTTCAAAAGAGCTAGGTAGCATTAATGTTTTCGTGATTTTTATCTTTGGGTGTCCATCTTCTTCAGTCTCTCGTGAACGGTTCATGGGTGTGGAGGTAGCTCTCCACATATACTCGACCTACACCACGAAGTGAGGTGGGATGGCCAGTCCCACACTCGGCCGCCTTTACCTCCTAAGGTGTCCAGGTACTCAATTTGATGGGAGGCTGTGAGACATCGGAACACTGCGAGAAAAGTCTCAAGTGTACTGGTCGGGATTTGAAACCGGACCGCCCGATTCGTAGTCAGACGCACTAACGCCCGATCCACGGTGACTTCTATTATTAACTGAAACCACTATGTTTCTATTTTCTAAATCATAACTTCGAACTACTTGACCTTGTACTGAAATATCTAACATTATTATAAAAGATATACTGAAGTATTGAAGTGCAACAAGTAGGTACTTGAGTACATGTCCTACAGTATTACTGGTGGTGTCCTTTTCATATCCATGATATGCAGAAAGAAAGGAAGACAAGTATTCAAATTTTACATTGTATACAATAAGCCTACAGCCTACGTTTTTAATTTCATGAAGAGATTATTTTATTTATCGATTTAAATTTTCAATAGTTTTCTCACTTTAGGCTAAATTAGACGCTTAGCAAATCCACCGAATAGACGCGCTACGAATTTCTCAGACGTTATACCATCTAGTAGATCTGCCAGTCAATCATAGATCCCGTTTCCCCTCAGTCACACCAAGTAAATGCTGTTATGGTACCTTCAACTTAGACTCTAACCGACTTCTTTCCCCATACTTTCCCCCTTTCCTATCCTGACCTGATCCTTTATACCTAAAGGTCATAAATAAAATTCAGAATTCAGAGATCCCGTCTCATAATGTTCATACAGATTGCAAACAAACGAGTACCGTATCTTCAGATCATAAAAATAATTTTGGAAAACCGGAAGATAAAGTTACTGGCAGTGCCATCTAGTAGCTAAACTGAGAGTTTATCTCGATATGATAATACCCACTTTTAATATTATATTTTAATTAATTAATATAACTAAATTTGCATCGAATTATATTAACATAAACCTCAAGAAGTATGAATAACAACGAGAGTTTTGAAAATTGCTAGCAAGCTGCAGCCAACTTAACAGTTGTGTTACGCGGGCTAGGATATACGTAAGGATGAAAAGAATCAAACGTTGTAGTGCGTATACGGTCAATAATCATCTCAAATAAACCTTGAAAGAGAAATAAATGTGCATATATTGATAATTTTTACAGAATATCCATGTACGCAACTGCATTTAGTATAGCTGCCCACCTGTTTAATTATACCTGTGATTTATTCACTTCTGTTTTCAGTTTATAGTCAGTTTCAAAAGAATTATAAAGTAACAATTTCTTTCTGGGCCGTAGTTTGTATTTTTGCAAGGTAGAGAGGGGGGGGGGGGCAAAATCCTATTTTGACGTCCCTTTGAAGAAACCAAAAGTGAACAACATCCTCTCCTTATTTTTATTTGGCGTACCCAATCCGGTGCCCGTGGTACGTGCCCCCTTTGCAGCCCCCTATTTGCAGCTCTGATTTCCTTAGATATAGGAGTGCCTGAACGTCACTTGGCGCAAGGTAAGGGTTCTATTGTCATTACTGGAACATTTTAAAATGAATTAGGTAGGGTTCAAAGATTGAATAGTTTGCGTCCGACAGACACGTGACCGACACGCGTTCGACAGACACGTGACAATCTCTGGTTGCCACTAGTAAATTCTATTTAATCACCAAGAATTGTTTTGTAATTGATGAACCAGACCTAACTTTAGAAACACACCTCATACAACACTAATAAAAAAGTATGTATATATCTCGGAGGTAAAGTGCACTATGTCCATTTCTGACCAAACTAGAACTCAGAACGTAGTTTTGTACATTTTAACATATTCTTTCTGGAAGTATATACAATTATGTCACTGTTTGTTTTGTAGAAGATATGGCAATTCTTAACACAACAATATGCTGTATAAAATATGAAAGAATATGTTTACATCAACAAATATATGACCTATGAGCCAAGATCGAGTTTAGAGCAAAATGACATAGTGTAGTTTACCTCTGATGTACACATGTAGATGGCAGAAGTAACTTTTCCATTTTAATTAAAACAAAACAGTAATTATATCGAGAGGATGTACATTGTTCGTCGGTTGTCAATTTCCGATATTTAAGAACAGCATTGGACACATCTGAAGGGAATTTAAAAAAAATAACTTAATAGATATTTTAAGTGAAACATTAAGTATTTTACTGTGTATGTTGCAGCACTACTGGTCTTTAGGATAATCTTCTCAACTCAAAATCATTAAAAATTATATAGCATAAATCTAATGGTTTCTTGGAGGTTTGAGGTGGGGCGGTCTAGTTGGACTAGGACGGATCTGATTCGATAAACCTAAACTTATTCGACTATATTCCACATTGATTATAATAATAAAAATCACAGGACGAAAGTGGCTTACGATGGCCAGAAGTCCAGCCTTGGTGGCCCTGCGGGCCCTTTGGCAATTTACATAGTCAGCAGTTGTAATTATAAAGGGCTTGTTCGTGGCGTATTAATATATCATTATAAGTGACAAGTTAACTACTGTCAATCCTGCATTAATGTTATTTTTATTATTTGACAATACAAATATACAATATCATTAGTTAAGGTACGTTTGTTCACATGGACATCCCTTAAGGCGAAATTACCAATAAGTTTGACCAACATTTGATATACGTTATAAGATAGAGTATGTAAAGTTGAAAATCTCTCGAATTCGGCCAATTTTCAATTAAGAAAAACGATAAAAATTTCGTTTGTTGGGGTACGTTTAGGCCAAATCGACGTATGTTCTGGCGAAATAATGGCGAACTAAGTTAAACTGTACAGACTACAGGCAGTAAAAATGTGAGGTTGTCCTCGCGTTTACACCAAATCAACACAAATTAAGGTGAAATAATCGAGAATTTTGTTAAATCCCAATATTCGTAATTAGACCCGGTAAGCATGATATAAGGCTGCCATGTCTAACTTTCCAATCATGGAGCATCAAAATCGATATGTTTTCGTTCGTTGAGGTAAGACCAAATCGGTGCACCTTGAGGCGAAATAACAGATGATAAAGTTAGCCATAGACATAATATAAAAAAACAGTTTGTAAAGGTGAAGTTAGACTTGGATAAGTTTGTATATTTTAACAGTTGTATCAGTTTCATTTTTCTATTTTTGGTAACTTTTAGTGATATGTTTAGTGAATTTTTGTGCTCGCTTGAGACCTGGCTACTGTGTGCCGGGACTGGCAATCTTACAATGATGGCTGGCATGAAGGTGGGAAGAGAAGAAGGCACAGGACATGTAGTGTGATTAATTCAGTTCTCCGTTTGGACAATTTCATTAGAAAATTTCAGTTCAGGTTGTATGAAGAATGTTATATTGCATAATGAGCATGTTGAAGGTTAGTTGAAGGCATGTAAACGATGATCAGATCAATAGAAGGTGATGAAGCTAGAAGTTTCGCTTGTTGTATTATTCCTACTCCCATGCACAATATCTGGTGAAGAATTATGGAAGCAGTTACAGTTCGTTAGCATTGAGAGTGAAATAAATATTACGCTAATTAGACATTAGTATAGTATTACAATACGCAAGAGTTTTACATTATCAAGACTTTCATCGCCATATTTTCAACTTTCGATTACTAAAATGGATATGTTTTCGTTAGTTTTTGGTGTGTTTAGACCAAATCAAAGGAACTTAATTCCAGGTAACACAGAATTTGCCATAAATATATGAAGCACGGGTTGTAAGTGTAAAGTTGGCCGATATCATAACTTTCCAATCTTGCATTATTAAAATCGATATATTTAAATTATTTTAGGTATGTTTATTCCAAATCAACGTTTAGGTCAACATCAGGGTTCTCAGGTTTCCGTCGCAATATTTCCCTCAAAACACAGGAAAATATCACGATTTTTGTAAAAAAAAAATGCTAAGTTCACTTTAAAAATTACTAAAAATTAAAGCAAATAGTGCCAAAAAGTTTCAATAAACTTTCCTGGTTTTTAATCCCCCCCCCTTTTCTTGTGACTTAGATTTTCCGGGAAATTTCCCTCCACCTCAACTGGTCTACCTCAACTAACGATTTTGCAGCTATTGTTATATTGCAAAATTAAAATAATTTATACCGGGCTGACAAATTAGCCAGACATTTGTCACAAAACAGAGTCGACTTACCTCAACTAACAATTAAATATTTTTTTACGATATTAAAAATATCCCGGGTAAGTTTACGTATATCGTTTCTGTAGAGGCAAGTTGCTGTCGGTAATATTAAATGAATGAGGTGCTTATTAAAATAGAGGCATGTTCTATATTTGCATTTTTAAAGAAAATGAAAATAAATAGAGTTAAACATTGTTGCAAATAGTATCAAATAAACAAAACCGTTAATAATTAACTCATGAGCAGTTAATCTAGGGTATAATGTGGTCCACCTTTCAGCAAGTCCCTCATTAGAAGGAAAATTCATAATTACTTTGAACGCAAGTAATAAGAATACAACTACAGTAATCAATGTGATAATACGTTCTTCCAGAAAATACATTCAAGGTTAGTATAAGGTAATGAACTCTAACGTAAGATGGCAATACAAGTTCCGTACATCACTAATGTATTTTTTATCTTTGCACAAAATTGTAATGCTACTCCTACACCTTGAGAGTTCAAAGGTTCAGGGAAGAAAGTTCATAGCTATTTCAAGAGTTCTATTTGAGCCAACTTTTTTCTTTTCTGTACGTTGTTGAAAGAGCTTGATTTTTGTTTTGAATATCTAAATGTATAACAATGAATCTCTTTCAACAATGAACAAGAAATAAAACAATCAGTACGGGTTGAGCTCTTACAATGGTTATGACCTTTCATCTCTGAATGCTTGAACTCTCTAGGCTTGAATTTGTTAGATACAAACGTAGTGCTGCCATCTATTGTTAGAGACGGTTAGTTTACACTAACCTTAAGTTTTGCCAGGCGGAGAGTAAGGAGTGAACACAAGCATAATACGGATGAATAATATCGATTCTGGAAAAGAAAGAGGCACATTCATGGGCTATGGTAATCATTATTATGATTATATCTCATTATTATGTGATTTACTATTTATATTTATAATAAAAAGGCTATAAACTATAAAGGATGGTTCCGTAACTTCGTACACAGAAAATAACTCGGGAAGTATTCGTCGCAAATATTTCAAAGAAGAAAAAAATTAAGTGCTTATGATGGAGAATTCAATAATATTATTTCAGCAAGATAAGAAATTATATTGGTGGTAACAGCAATATGGCTCAAGCCCGTCCCGATACAGAACACTATTTTAAAAACCAGTGGGGGTGAAAGAAGCATCTGCAAGGGGTAAATCTGAGCATTTTAAGTAAATGTGGGATAACTTTCTATTTCTTTGAGACAGTCGAATATGGAAAAATGTCTTTCATAAAGTTTTATTTTTCTTTGATATTTCGTATGGTTTGGTAATTACGATAGCTTTATATTGCAGGACTAATATTAGTCCTACAAATGTGTCACTCATATCTCAGAAATAACAGGTGTAAACTATTAAAACAAAGAACTGTATCTCATCTACAAAATAGAACTGAAATTATAAATTTGAATTTTATTTATGGTGTATGACTCAGTCTGGGAGAGGAACAAGGGAAAAGTCAGCTAACGCCTAAGTTAAAAATATCATCCCTGCATTCACCTGGTGTTACTGAAGAAAAATCCTAGATAACTTCAGTCAGTCGGCAGCTTCCATTGAACATAGGACGTTCCGAATACGAAGCAAACACTCTACTTACTGAGCCACAGTCGCTCGGTAACTGAAATAGTGAAATCTTCTGTACAAGGTACTTATAACACAGGCGGCATCAAGTAATGTTAATCTAATGAAATTAACAATGCCAAGTGATTCGTCACAAAATATCATTAAGGTTCATTATCAGCGGAATGTCAAGATAGGTCATTAATAGGATACATGAATTACTGGTATTAATTTATAAATGAAATGTCCTGCTTCTCCACAAAAATAAAGGACCAGACAGAGTTTCAACACTGCTAATTAATCAATTAGACCAAGCTTAGAAACAACCCACAGGTATTATGCTTTCATATTTATAATTGCGTCGTGCTGACATTTACATCCATACGAAATCTCAATATTGACCCGAGACTGGAATTTCATCTAACTCTTCAATTAATGATTATGTAAGCATTGAAGATCCGACCAACTAGTCAGGGATTGGTTCTCTTATTTAAAAAGCGGAGATCACTGAAAATAAAATTGAATGTACGAAAGGGTTATGGATTTAAGTCGCGTAGTGGTCCATTGAATTGAGTATTTGGTGCCCTCTTTACTAAAAAAAACGTAGCTCCCGTCTTTAGAAGATCACCTCCTCTGTGACGTCACTATAACAATTTAAGCAACCAGCACCGAGCACCTCTACTTCAGTTGGTGGAGGGTTGATTTTGTACTCAGGAAATCCTGGGTTCGAAATCAGTGATGAACCATTCTGAGGTCTCTCCCCAGGGTTTCTAGTCAGTCATACAAGCCAAATGCCTGAATCTTACCTTTAACTCAGATCCCGGTTGACCTCTTCTCGTATTCTTTCCTCTACCCAATCCTTGTCTAAGCCATAGATGCCTAAAGGTCATAAATGAGAATCAAATTTAAAGAACCAACAAATTCTCCATTAAGGCAATGTTTTATCTTATATTTGTGACAGCGAACAAAACCCATTGTTTGTTATGTAAAAAATTTAGATGCTTCAAGTTTTGTTTTACTTCGATGAGCTATACAAGCCCGTCAGATCTTGAAGGAGAGATTCCTTTTTCTTCTCTTGCAGTTAGTACTATTGTCGATTGGCTCCACTCGTCTAGGTTCCTACTAAAAGTCTCTTCAGTGTCGAATAGGTGGTACATCTCTTATCTACATAGTTTAACTTTGATCTAGCTCTAGTGATCCTTCGGTCCTCGCTTTATGAAGGATAGACTTCAAGCCCGTCCTCTCGTGTCTCAAGTGATGTCAGACACAGATACATATATTTTCTGTAAGAGTTTGCATACAGACTTTATTTTCAGTTTAATTCATCCTTTTGAAACTCTTAAATGAGTCAATTTTTCTTAAATTTGCTGCACACCATTCTTCAATTCCGACTACTTTTTGAACACTTAAATAAGAATGTGTCGCGTGAGCGACAACTTGGGTTATCTGTGTGATAGTCTTTTGTTTTAAGTAATCTACGAGAACAGAGATACACAGCTAAACAGTTATCACTTTTCTTGCGATATATAGAAGAATTTTGACGTTGAAGTTGAGTAAGCTTACGTTTACTGACACACATTGTAAACAAAATGTGTTCATAATATGCTGAAACACTAAGTGCTTAAGAAGAAGTGTTTTAATTCACCTATAGCAGGACATGATGTACATAAACATTTCCTGTACACATTTGGAACACTTTTATGTACAAATTTAACACAATTTTAGAACGGTTATATACAGAAAGTGTACAAAGAAGTGTTTGTTTTAAATTGTCTAATAGCTTCATAGGCGCTTCAGGTTTTATATATCTGTTTATTACATATACACGCTTACAAAATATTATTTGTTTTGTATATCTTTGGTTTTACAAAGTATAAGTACGCAAAAGAAACGTGTGTTGTTTGATTTGAGTTTGTTGTTTGATTTGATTTGTAAAATGTTTGCTGAAGTGCTGCAACCAGCCACACAGTTTCGTTAAGCGGGCTAGCATACGCGGAAGGATCCATGCAGCTCAACTTACAGTTTTTTGAGACTTTCACAACATATCTAAGACATAAATTATTATCAATAAAAATCTTTCCAGATTTTTTTGGAACATAGTTTATTAACACCCGACCATTGTTTCGTTAGCCATAGTCAGGCAAAAGTGTTACCAGGTTCCCGTCATAATATTTCCCTCAAAATACAGAAAAAGTTTCCAATTCTTCTAAAAAAAAAAATCCTGCCTTCTAACTTAACTTTAAAACATACTGAAAATTGAAACAAAAAGTGCCAAAAGATTCAACAAAATTTCCTGATTTTTTCTTTTAACCTTCATATGGCTCATTTTCCCGCTTTCCGGGAAATTTCCCTCCATCTGACAACACCATCAGGGAATCATTTTTACAATAATTTAAAAAGAAAAGTGCTGTAGCATTGTTACAATCAAATCATATAGCAAAGTAATAACATTTATTAAAGAACTAAATTAACATTAAAATTACCCTTGATGATATTAACCAGAGGACTAATGAAACGAGCGTCTGGTTTAAATAAAAAGATACAACGAATATCTCAGAAGATTTTTATTAATATGCCAAATGACGATGCCTTATAAACAAATGCTGCCATACAAAAATATGGCCAATAGAGGGCAGACAATGTTGTTATATTTGTACTAAAAGTACTATTAGGCATCACAAGAGAAGAACATCGTTCAACCATAATTAATTTGCAGTATTACAAGGCTCAATTGAACATAACAGAAGATTTTTATAATGTTTTGTTAATTATTCTGTTCAACAAAAGCTTTAAAAATTGCAACAGGTAATATAGAGGTGATAGAACGTCATGCTAAAACAGGTTAGCGTATTAACGTAGCTCCACATTAGAATCTATTTTATTCAACGTATCCACAATCTGACCTATTTAACCCAACGTTTTCCCTCTGAGATAATGCCCTTATTGTCATGTAAGGTGCGCATCACTTCATTATATACGCAGAGAAATTCTTAATTTATCGTGTAATAGAACCATAACACTGCATTTCAAGATTAAACTTATGTTAATTGCAACGATTCGTATTTACATGAGCTATGCGTATCACAATGGACGGAGAGGGAAGTGAAGCTAATCCGCCGGTGGTAGAAGAAAGAACTCGTCGAATTACAGGAGACAAAGTGTATTGGATTACACTAAGACTGTAGCATCTTCACCGATTTTCACTTAATTAAACTGAAAGAATACTGAAAGCGAAACAAATGTTTTTTTTTCAAGCTGTAATATTTTCTGTCTCTACTGTGAGTTCGTCAACACAAACACAATTTCTGCAGTACATTAACCCAAATAAAATTATTCATTTTTTTTTATTGTTTTCTGTACCTCAGTGAAGATGCTCAACTATTTGTATTCTGTTTCATGCACAACGAAAGGCGTCTTTCCATTACCTGGCGAAAAAAAAAAGAACAGAGAAAAACGTATCTTGTTGCTTCGTTTCCAAGGCAACCACTCACCTGCTACACTGAGAGTACCAGAGAAGCAGAGAGCATAGAAGCCCTAGAGGATGAAGTCCCTCTTCCATCCCATAATCCTTTGCGGCTCTGCCTCATTTCCAGTGGAGTGCGCGCATATATGCGAGCGACTGAAGAACAAGAGGTTTGTATGTGTGTGTGTGTGTGTGTGTATATATATATATGTGTGTGTGTGTGTGACAGAGAGAGAGAGAGAAAGAAAGAAAGAAAGAAAACGAGGGAGACGTTGCAAGTCTTAAAATAGACTCTTGTACAATCCTGAAATTGTTCTTCGATTTTCGATTCCACTGACCGTAAGTGGCTTAAGAGACTGACGGTGCAAAGAGTGGAGATGTGGAGAAAAAGGGGGTTCTTCTACAGGTTGAACAAAAAGATTGACATGTCCGCTACTCTTTTCCTCTTCCCATGATTTTATTTCGTATTAAGACACTCTTGGAAAAGATTTGGACATAAAATATAGAATTATTATTATTTTCGTTTGGCAATATTGGTATTGTTTCTGTGGGATGATTTCTTTTCTTGGTATTGACTGAAGCTTTATAGTTCATTCCCAGGAAGTGACGTAACATGTTTACAAATTTCTTCCAGTTCATTTTCGTTATTCGTACTTGCTCCGATATAAAAATACTTTGAAACTTTCCTAAAGGAGAAAAAAAAATAGAAACTTCTTAATGGTATATTTATCTTACAAACAAAGCTCAAAGATTGTCTATCTGTACGCTTTAAAAATCCACTAGGGTAGCTACGATTGCCAGGTTTTCAGAATATCAATACGGGACAGGTCATGAAAGTTAACTCAAGGAAATTTTACCATCCTCATAGTTATGCAATTCTTCCAACACCAAGAAGCAAGAAAACAAAGAAATAAAAAACTTAAGTTAACACTTAGATCGAGTTTTAAGCACATCAATTATGATAATTAACAAACTGTTACGTATTTAAAATTGTATACATTATTCTACGTCCTTTCTTTTTTTACAGTAAAACCTGTAATATTTTACTTCACTTTTAGCGTCCGAGTAATGCTGCATCTCCTTAAATCAAGTCATGAGATTCCTGACAACATTTCTCACCTCAAAATATGGGAAATCCAGTATAATACGGGACACCTGGCAACCCTAAGGTCGGTAGCGGACGTGAAATTTTGCATTCATGATATATTGGATTGGTACGAATAAAAATGTCCACCCTAGGTGCGTCATGTTCAAAGGCAAAAAGACTAAAACTACATTACCTGGTTAATCAAAGTAGTCGCCGTCTGCGGCCACACACTGTTGCCATCGCTCAACCAACGACTGGATTCCGTGGCCAAGAAAGTATGGAGTCTCCGATGCGAAGAAATCTCCAACTGCATGTTACACCGCCCGATCATCAGGAAAGGTCCTGCCTGCCAAGAATTGATCAAGATGTCGAAAGAGGTGGTAGTCAGTAGGAGAGAGATCGGGGGAATACGGCGGGTGAGGAATGGTTTCATACTACAATTCATGAAGAGCCTGCACCGTTCTTTGCGCGACGTGAGGGCGGGCATTATCATGCAACATGAGGACACCATGTCTGTTGACCATTGCTGGATGCTTGCGGACACGTTTGCGGTGCATTTCATGGAGTTCAGCCCTCTAACGGTCTGCAGTGATGGTTTCACCTCGCCTGAGAAAGACATGATGGATCACTCCCACCATAAACCACATATCAGCAACATCTTCAGTGGGTGTAGAGGTGTTTTAGGATACCGTCCTGGACATTGTTCACGTCCCAATCATTGTCCTGACCGTTTACGATTGTAATAGCAGATCCATTTTTCGTCAGAAGTGACAAGTCGATGCAGGAAACCTTCCCGCTTATTCAGAGAATTGTACCCCTCGAGACGGCGATTCTTGTTGGCCGGTATCAACTCATGTGACACCCATGAGCCCAACTTTTTCAACTTTCCGATCGCACCTGAGAGTGGTATGGTGTATGCCTAACTCGTCTGTATTGGCAAGAACACTTTTCCGAGGGTTCGCTTCCTCGGTGTTCCTGAGCAGTTCATCCAAACATGATGTTGGTCGGTGCCAACGAGGCTCATTTCGCAATGTTGTGTCACCGGAACAATATTTGTCAAACCAACGGTGAATGATGTGTTTATTTGTCATTCCTGTCCCAAATACATTGTTAATGTATTTTGCGGGTTGTTACGCAGAACGCTTCAGTTTGAATTCAACAACACCCTGTCACTGACTGTCTAGGTACCCCATACAGATTGCTGGACGTAGCCTATATAGAGTTTATGACTTTAGACGTGTGACGTAAGTCGATCCCTGTCTTGTGTTGCTGTGGTGCTTTTCACACCAGCCGTCACACCCTCTTAGTTTATTACATACTTACTTTGGTCAAACCGTTCGTTTCGTTCGAACCAACCCAACAGAACACTCCAGTTTGTTATGGCAGTACCTTAAATGATGCAGTGTTACTAACTTAACATTAAATTATTTTTAATCAATGTGTTTGAATTTACATCTCACGTTTGCAATACTGGTTCACATCAAGACTAGTGTCAGGTGAGATCTATTACGTTAAATAGCTGTCTATGTAAATATGTAACAAAAATTAAATCATTCTATAGTTTATAGGTAACGAGGCACGAACCAAATACCAAGAAAGTCATTTAATTCGTAAAATGTAATATTCATGTTTTAGTTTTAAAACGTAAGATGGGGTTTCCAACAAGTGTTTGAATATTGAGAAATATAGTTGTATATTTTACCTATGAGATGAAATTGTGCAGTGAAGTATCAGGTTACACCAAGAGCAAAGTGTTACTCCTGAACTTTGATAAAACAAAGGTCAGCTCAGGCAGACAAAACAGACAGCAAGAAGTAAAGTCCAACTTGGCCCTGATAGGCTTAAAAAAAAAGACTAATTCTCTCTGATTGGTGTTTCCATTAATCTCTGTGATTAGCTAGTGCGATAAAGAACACAGGGAATGGATTTTGTATATAAACCCAACATTTGATATCTCTTGGTTCTCGCGCTTGCTCTGCTCTTGACGCCCGACCTGCCTGCATCTCCAAGTAACCAAGTTAAGCTTTTTCAAAGACCTATCATCAGAGACTATGTTTTAATATCTAAATTACACATATTCCATTCTGTTCTATCAAAGACTGCTATACTTCAATCAAGTGAAATATCAGGTGAGTTGGAACCCATTCTTTGCATGCTTTTGACTATGTGTTTAATTAGATATAATTATTGTATTACGTGGTTCAGTGGTTTGTTAGGTAATTATTAGGAGACTTGCGTGCGTGCAAAGTCATATTCCATTTTTAGTAATAGTAAATTGTTTTATACACAGTCAACCCTCTGGTAGCCCATTATTTCGTGGAACAGAATAACTGTTATAAAGGTACCTAGAAGTAAGCACATGGCTCTATCTCTTTGAGCGCGCTCGTAGCCTCCTTAGCAAATACTAACATATTTAACCTGGTGGTTAAAAGTAAGTTTTCTAAGTCCAACTAACACGGACTAATAACTCCGCCAGGCCGACACTAGAGTATGTTTGAACGTTACGTACCATGTTTAAAATGATCTATTCTAAACATATAAAAACTGAAAGAATAATGTTACGTAAGTTAACAACATTGTGTGACTTCTCATATTTCACTGACTGCCTGTGTATAGCTTGTACTATTTAAGATGTGATTGGAAAATAACATGTTTGATTTTTAAATGAATCTAAAGATATTTAGATTTTTTTGGAGATATCTGGAAATATTTTAAGACATTTAGAGATATTTTAAGATGTTTAAAAATGTTTGGAGATATTTGAAGATATTGAAGGATATTCGAATATATTTGCAATTACTGGGAAATTGGAGATAGTTTTGAGATATTTAGAGGCATTTGAAATTATTTTAGATATTTCTAAATATTTAACAGTATTTAGATGTATTTGAATAGATTTGAAAATATTTTAATATATTTTGAGATATTTCAAAATGTTTGGACTTGTATATATTTGAAGATATTTGAAGTTACTTGAAGATCCTTGAAGATAGAAGGTTTGAATATATTTGAAATTACTAGAAAGTTTCTGAGATATTTGAAAAAAAAAATACAGATATCTGAAACTAGAATAATCTACATCGCTTGGCGTATAATACAAATGTATAAATATGTTCTGATGATTCCAATACGTATACATGGGAAAACTCACAGTAACAACATTCATTAATAGTAAATGATTGATTTCAAAAGTACATTCTAAATTTCGTAAATATATATTTTTTTACACATGCAAAAATTACATAACAAAAGCCTACAGCCATCTATTAATAGGAATCTCAACACCATTTGAGCAAAATGATCCAACATCTGTTAAATAATACAGAACCTTTATTTATCTTCTTGTGGATTTATAAAACATTGATTAAACCTGTTGCATTATACATTTTCATTTAAATACTGTCCTGTAAACATTTAGTTCCATTTGCCTTTTGCATAGTTACAAGAATTTGTTTATATTTATTTGCGCTAAACCGCGCGAACCTCCAGATTTATTACCACAAACTGTTTTCATAATAAGTTGTTTTATCTTAGCGACAGTTGCACATTCACATTAATACACGTGCTAAATCGTATACACATGATTTAAAGGTAACAATTAACATATAAAACATGATATTAATATACCATAACATATGCCCCCCGTGGCTGATATAAATAAACAAGATGGAAGTTTTATCATAAAAATTGAATCTTTGTTTTTATTTAAGGAACTCAAAACTTTGCTAAAAATTCAAAATTTGATTTATTTCTATATATGCGAGCAATGTTTATAAGTATGTACTCTATTAATTAAAATAGGGTGTTTCAGGAGGAAATGTAAATATTCTGGGAGGCAATTGAACAGGCTCAGTACGGCAAGAAAGGTTATATAAACATATATGTTTTAAGACTTCATTTCCAAGATATATTTATATCAAGGTTTTGCATGGGTGTCTGAAGCATTAGCACTAGAGAAAATCACAACAACAGTGAAACGGCATGTTACAGGACACTGTAGGTCACCGCCGGTATACACAAGTGTCAGGGCAGGTGCTCGAAAGGGTCTTCATTAACATTTATACACTTGCGGGCCCTCACTAGCACTGATTGTGTATATTGGCGCTGTGCGTCCCTGTTGAGACGAAGTTTGTCTGATACAAGCCGGCAGGTTCTCTGGTGTGTTCATCTTCTCTTTTAGCCAACCCCCGAATACGATAGTCCATGGGTGTTAAGTTTGGGGATCTAGGAGTATATTGAATAGGCCTAAAGCGCCCTATCTACCGGCCTGGGTTTTTTGTATGTACTAAGAAAGCGGTTCATAGTTGCATAGTGCTTTTTCCATCTGCTACCACATAATTGCAGGTGTTGGTTTGGCTTGGCATTTGTATGAATATGCTGGATGTTGATGTTGATACTGGTTGCATTTTGGATTATTTTGGATGTTAGTGCAGTTCCTTGTGTGATCCTGAACAGTATCCACATATCGGTTGGTTGGTACATTCTGAAGCTGTATGTTCACCGTACTTTTGACATTTCTCGCAGTGGAGTGGTATTGGTGGTTGAATGTTAGACGGTTCAACTCTGTGTCTTTTCTTGTGGATGCTTGCGCCATATCGTAACAGTTCGTCTGTTGTCTGCTGATGAGAGGTATAATACTCGGGTGATATAGCTTGGAGTTCCTTCCTGTGTGATGAATCGGAGGCATTTGGAAATAGTATGTCCTTCTTCTCTGAGTTATGCTACTACTTCTTCAACTGCTGTGTCAGGTGGGACTCCTCTGATGACAACTGAGAGTATAGGTGAACGTTTTGGTAGAGGCGGTTGTTTGATGTGAGGTTGATTCAGTGGAGTTAGCTTAGCGTTTTCCCCAAATATTTCACATCTATGTTCATTGCGGATTTTGGTGGCGAAATCAATGTCTAATGATTTTATGATGATACCATTGCGACTAGATGCTATTTCAGTGCCGTCTTTACGGTGTACATATTTCAGTAGCTTCTGCAGTACAAGTTTAGGAGTCTGATATTAAGCATCAAAATTGGTGAGCAAAAGAAAATGAAATGGCAGAGCTGATTCATGATTCGCTTGATCTACATCTTGTGATTCGTTCATGGAGTCATCGGCGTCAGAGCCAGTAGCACTTAAAGTATGAGTTCTCTTGCTTGGCGGTGAAGAAGATGACGATGAGGACCGTTGTGGTGGAGATCTTGATCTGGATTGTGACGTGCTTCTGTAATAGTTTGAAGTGTTTCCTAGATGAGTCATTTTTGGTGTCGATGTGATGTTGTGCTTTGGTGTTTAGTATGAAAGACACATGATATCAAGATGAACAATAATGATAACAAAATAGTATACGTGATAATGACCAGTCTCTCTGCAAAGACTGCTCTGTCAGAAATCGAACACCATAATTAGTAACGATTTCACTAAATTCTTCTTTCTCCAACCTTACCAAAGTATTCTGATTGCTACAAGCCATTAATAAACTCTGATTTGAGATCAGGCCAAAAATTCACCTTAAATTTTATATATTGCTTTGATTTGTGAACGAAGTGTTCTCCTCACATAATGCAGCAACCTTTTCTCTTGCAACCCACTTACGGTAAGAACACCTGATAGCCAAAACGTCCATCTTACTTACATCAATTTCATTATTAATGTAATCTTTATTACTATTAGAATCGGCTAACATTTCGAACCTATTTGAGATTTCCAGTTGGTAATCTTCTCTTACGCTCCGATTATCTAATTGTTTAACTTCGAGTTTCAGTTGTTTTGATTCTTTGTCTTCTCTGTTCGAGATGCATAACTTTTACCTCATTCTGTGATCATTAACTGATGACCGGTGTCACCTTCCGCTCCTTTGTAAGACCTAACGTCCATTACACTGTAAAAAATCGTTGTGTTAATTCAACGACATGGCTATGTGTTAAGCCAATTGTGTTAAATTATGACACAGGTAGGTGGTTACAACAACTCAGTCTCTTTTTGGAGTGGTGTGTTAAAAACGTAAAGTTAAAGTGACACACCTTGTATGTGTTCAATCAACACATGCCTACAGTTTTCGGTGTTGTTTTCTGCATGATTGCCAAATATATTGTGCGCCTTACGATAATGGACCATGTATTGAAGTTACAGACAAAGACAATATAGAGGAATATTACCAGAAATGCTAATAAACGTAGAAATTGAAGATGAAAACCGGCGAAGTGCTGTTAGTTGTTTTATAGAATGTTTCTGAAGAAATTTGGCAACAGTGCTTCCTGGCGTCGCTTTGACTGCGGGAAACAACACCTTCTGTGTGTTACTTAAAATCAACACCGCAAGGTCAACACCGGTGACCGGACCAGCAGTAATGAAAGATGGCGGCCAGGTAACTGGATAAAAATCGATAAGTGTTTATTTAGTCTTCAACTTTAAGTTAGAGGACTTTTTTGCGTTGTATGTTCAATTTCATTTGTTGTATGCATCTACGCGCAACAATTCCATGAAGTTACATACTACATTGAATGTACTGCAAATAATCCCTTTGCGTAAAGTTCGTAATGTTGACAAAATTGGAATTTGAATTTTATTTATGTTATTCAGACATCTGAGGCTTACATCGGGATAGGGGAGGGGAAAGCATGTGGGAGGTATCGGCCAGGGCCAAATTTGAAGCATGGATGAAGGTACCATCCCGGCATTTGCCTGGTTTGACTAGGGAAAAACCTCAAGATAGTCGTATATTGACAAATCTTTGCTTGTCACAGCAAGAAAATTTGTTGTGCTCTGTGTTAACGCTGATGTCCTAATTTTTAACATCACCAAATTTACATAGAAAACACGTGTGAGTGTGTGAACATGCATGTTTGTTTGAGGTTTTGTTCCGCAGAACCGATCCTAATATATTCTCAAAACTACTGGAAAGGAATGTTGTAGCCGCGATGCGCCTATTAGTTTAGCTTTCGGAAATGAAATAGAGGAGAATAGTGAAAATCCCAAAAATCCGAACAAACAATGTAAAGTGGTTGTCTGGCGACGTAAAACTGTAACTGCATGTTCTGGGTGTTATTTTCGTATGAAAGTCATTACTTACTTTCTTGATTGTAATTTACAAGTTCCTATTCCTATTTATTGCTTCACCTGCATGTCAATAAAAGATTATGACTTCTTGAATGTTACTTCGTAAATTTTATGGGCTTTACTATAGTAGTGACGGACCAATTTTAAAATCACTAAAACCAAACCAAAATCACTTAAAACACACACATTACGTGTTCATGGGAGGCGGGCAGTTTGCGCAGTTGTTTCTTGCACTTTTCGTAGATTATCTTAAATTAGTGACCATACGAACGTGGAAGTTAGGTGCGGTCATGTATCGTTACAAAATATATTTTTATATGTTCACACTATTATTAATAATTCCTTATTTTCCTTTTTCGTAAATTATCTTAAATTACTGAATATATGAACGTGGAGGTTAGATACGGTCATGTATCTTTACAAAATATATTTTGACACATATTCACACTTACCTTCAGCACACTGGCGTGTTAACTCTCCCAATTTCCATTAGAAAGTCGTGTACAATTGTTTCGGGCATTTTCCTTTCGTTACATAAATACTCTGCTAAATAACCTTCGAAATGCACTTTCCCTCGTCATCTCCATACGATTCAATAACAATAACACAAGAAATGGCATAATCATCACAAACACGCGCCATTTCAACAATGCATTACCGCCTCCCACATGACAACTGTAACTCTACGCAAAATAGTTCCTTCCGCCACAACATGCAGTGCGTCCTAAAACATCTTAAAAACACACTGCAACAATATTATTATTCACTTATAATGTTACCCACATTACTATTTTCCTCCCAATTACTCAAAACCATCACACAATTATCTCAATTCATCCTGTAAATTTCTAAAAATAGGTCCATCACTACTATAGTTAACCCATTTTATGCCACATCTTATTCGTTTCCTTGTTACGCGGGCTACATGTTGACCAGTTGCTGTATTCCTACGCTGTACAGTAGTTCAATACATCATCAACTTTTGTCCTTTTCTTTTTCTGTACAAGTTAATCTTAGGTGGGTTAGGTCAGGTAAGATTAGTTTTTATACATACGCATTTGGAAATGTTACACAATCGACACAATCAGTTACTCGCAGTCGGATAGATTACTGCTGTCTCTACATCACGACTCAACACTTCCGCTACTCTTAAGTAGGCCTAGTCCATTATTCAACTGATGTTACTTCCAATTTAACAAACTTCTCATTAATCTGTTTTCTTTTTCATGCTTCACAGGTGATTAACTTACCCATTTCTGCTGTAAATTTTGCTAATTTTTAACTAATAGGCAGTGATAGCGAACGAAGAGGGGTTACATAAAGTCAGGTTCGGTATTTTTTTTAAAATGTACTAGATGTAAATCACACTCACGCGCCCTTCGCCCTAAGCCGCGAGAATATAGTTGCCACTTCACAGCAGAGTTGGCTGGTTTGACTAGGGTTTGAAAAAAAACAGCCCACTTGGGTCCAGGCGGTTTTTTCGCGTTTAATTGGTTTTTCGGGTTTTAGGAATAAAATGTGAATGCATTTAAATGTGAAGCTGTGTATGACCTCAGTAGTTCAGTCGGTAACGGTGTGTCATCAATGTGGAATCGGGAGGCTTGGAGCGGGCCTATTCTGTATAGGTTGGTTACCTCACATCAAGATATGTGTACCAGATTCAAGCCACGGCGTGGTTTGGGGCCTAAGATAATTATAGGTCCCAGCATTCTGCCATTCACAGTTGAAAATGAGGGTGAAGCCCCCCCATTCGGAATAGTCTTACTTATTCGCCTGAGCACGGTTTTTTTAAATCTCTTCGAAGGTCTTTATAAAGGCAACTTTGACTCAAACCGAATGCATGATAAGGGCAGATTTGGTGAAATGAGGAAAGTGGGAGGAAACGGGAGAACACCGAGAAAACCCATGCACATGGTGTTTGTTCACCGCAAACCCCACATGGCACAGGTCGGGATCGAACCAACGACCCCACGCAGAAGAAATGAATTTTATTTATGGCCTTTAGGCATCTAAGGCTCAGGCCAACGCACCAGAGGAAGCGCTCTACCACTGAGCGCGGCCCGAGCAAGATCTGAATTGGTGCTCAACCTAGAGTTACCAGATCGCAGAACAAGAAAAAGAGTACATTTTTCAGAAGTGAATGCAAAACTTTAAATTTTGGTCTACAGTGAGGGGGACAGCTGG
>JAGDQP010013557.1:0-47492 GCA_022664845.1 Lepisma saccharinum
ACGTTCAGGAGAATATTATCGGTCGACTGTTTTACATGTGGCGTTTTCAATTTTTTGCTCGAAGGATCGAAAGCCCATATTTACAAGGTAGGGAGAAGCGGCATTTCTGATTTTCATTCATCACCGCGCAGATACATTTCTAAAGACAACCACTTCAGACAGAGAGAGGCGAGAGGGAGAGAGAGAGCCAGAGGAATACAGCGAAACGTAGGAAGAGCGGTAATGGATGAGTTATCAAGGATTTTCAAAAGAATCTACTTTTTATTTTAATTTTTTCGTTTCATTGAATGAGGCTTACGATCAGAAAAAAGGGTCAAAGCTGGTGTACCTGTAGTCTGCTTTTTCTATTGGAATGGCTTGAGGGATCTATTTACCTATTTTATATTTATTTTTGTTCCTCTTCTTTCCTGAGAGGATTATCAACTCGTCTCAGCTGTAATTCCTGACGAGCAGAGAAAGCGCTTGACAAATGTTTAGTTTATAATTTTTCATCCTGTTACAGAGACAGGATTTAACCTCTATTTATAATTTGCATTGTGTGGCATGGCAGACCAACGCTATTGTAACAATAGTAGAGGATTTGACAAGCCGCGCTTTTCCAATTGAATCCCCCTCTCCCTCCACCCCCTCTGGTGAGTGTAGAGCTTATTGTGAACAAAGGGATTAGTATTGGGAGAGGGGTTATGCATGAGGGTTCTAACCCATCAAAGAAATAGGATGCCGAGTGCGTGATGCGTCATAAAAGGCTATGACAGGGAACAAGAGACTTATAAATTAAGTGGATCTATAGAAATGTGAAAAAAAACGCGCCAGCAAACCTAATGCGATGATAACGTTCACAAGAGAATCCTCAGAAATGGCCTTTGTGAACAGACGACGCAAGGGATGTGCATGGAAGAAAGAAATCAAACTACGATATAAGAGACTTAGAAATGAAAATGATATATAGAAATGGAAATTTAATGCGTGAATAAATCGAAGGCTGCGAATAGACTCTTGAGAGGATAAACAGTCTTTAGAAAGAGATGATTTAATGGTTGTTGCAGTGAAGCAAGGTAAGATTGCATGGACAGCCCACGAGATGAATGTATAGAAGAGTAACTTAGGAAATCACAGCACAGTGAACATAAGAGGCTTAGAAATTAAATGGATATACAGGCATGTCAAATTCACGCGCCAGCAAACCTAATGCGATGATAACGTTCACAAGAGAATCCTCAGAAAAGCCCTTTGGGAACAAACGATTCAATGGAACCGCACGGAAGAAAGAAATCAAACCATGATTGCATTGAAAAAGAGGAAAGTATAATTGGAAGGAAAGATACACGTGAATGAATCTGAAGAACTAAATGGTATAACATGTGTGACTGAATCGGAATTAAGATTCGTGGTAGCTCAAGGGTGAAATAGCTTAGAGGTCGTCTTAGAGGTACCGTCGACTGAACAATCGAACCTGAACAATGTAAGAATAAACTTAAAGAGTGGGAACCCAGTTGAAGGAGTTTCAGAAGGAGGAGGATTTGAATGATTAAAGACGGAAGATCAGAGAATACCTTGATCGTGGAAATTCCGTGAGCAAAAATTCAAAAGCTGAAAAGCGCACCTTTAGAAATAGGTCACTAATATGGGAAAATTTTTATTTGAATGGAAGGCACATGAAAAGAAAGTTGTGAAATCCACTGGAGTGACAAATCAAGAGCTTATTAACCTAAGCCGTATAAATTTACCTTATAACAGGACGAAAAATTAGTGTGTATGGGAGCGGGAGACACAGGAACAGAAGAACATTTCTGAAGTAGAAATTCACCCAACCGAATAATCAAGCGGTCAAAAAGGATCCCTTTAGTAAAGGTTTAATATTCTGGTAAGAAGGATTAGTACCTATGTGACCCCAACAAAAGGCGAATAGTAGTTTTGAAGTGTATATGCACTCTACCGAATAATGGAGAGGTTCTCAGAAAAGTTTCTGGAAGAAAAAATTAAAGTATGTGACCGTAAATGAGATTAAATGTAAAACGTGTCTGAAGTGGACGTCCACCCTACCGAAAAATGAAGAGAACATTGAAAAGGTTCTGGTATTAAATGAAAGTATTAATATGTATTTTTGCAGAAAAGATTTCAAAAGGACTGTCTAAATGTATGTTTGCCTGCCAGAAAGGCATTGATCCAATGGATAATTCTACGACGTTATTCGCTTGCAGGTCGGAGTTTGCGTGTCGACAAGAAATAGATTCGCCAAGAATCGTATAAATTATGATAGGCGAATACAAAAATAAATATAGATACAACATAGAACTACAAATAAATATATATATAGAACTATATATACATATAAAAGTATAGGTATAAATATATAAATATATAGATACTAGAGTCACCTAAGGGTAAACTTCATTGACGTTGTACATGTGATCGGAACGTGATACGCCTATTGGCAGAAACACATAGTGCTATGAGTACGCACGAACAGTTGATTGCTACAGGGCTGAATGAGGTCGAGGGGACATCACAGAAAAATGATTATAGTAGAGTGGGAAAAAAGGACTGTTTGTCCGCAATATACAGAGTGACAAATGTGGTTTTCCAAACTTGGTTGTCCCGCTTGGGAATGAGAGTTACTCTAGTGTTTCGATTAGTATTAACGTACCAGTTTTCGATGTCGTAGTGTCTTTAATAAACGTTATTCGTAAAACTTTGGCATTCTGTACTCCACCAGGTGGCTTCAATTGATAATGTATATATTCAGCATATGAGAATGATTTTGGTCGACTGTACGCACCTGAAACATATGATTTCCAGTACACTAGCACCATCTAGCGGAACAACTAGTAGCTATAGAAGTACGATAAATAATAGTGTAATATTGAAGCATGGAAGGACTATAATCACTACGAGTAACGTTAGTATTTTATTTGGATCTAACATACAATGATATATATCGCAAGAACAAAGGTGCACTGTATAAACCACTAGTCTATACGGCGATACTATTGGATAACTATAGTACACAGTCCAATCGAAACAGCACTGTGATTGGCTATCAGTTCCTATAAAGCGACTCCATCGACAGGCATTGAACTCAGTGCCAAGCATGATGGCAGTTAGTGACTGTTCAGACTCACAGTGAGAATTGTATTTTACGATCGATCGATGGATGGAGCCCGACATGGTCTGTGGCCTGCTTTCACTGCTACGCCGGCATTCCTCTAGAATGTGATGGACATGCTTGTAACAACCTTTCAGCGGATGATGTAAAGATCAAGTTTTGAAGATGTTGGCGTTTTTCAATACATATAATACCCTATATAACATCCTTGTGGAAATGCATCCAGATCAAGACATCCCAGTAGAACACTTTATACGTACCTATACAGAAATGTTTGCTAATGACAATTTACAGGCAATCTACGATATGCTATGGACAAAGGAAGTTGAACATGGAGTCACACATTTAGCCTTAGAGCAGGATTACAAATAAAAAGCAAAGATTAGGATTAAGGAAATTGTTTACTGTGCAAGTATAAAATACAGCGTTTGGGTTAATAAGACATGGATAATGTGACATTTATAAAACCAAATATAAACATGATTACAATGTAATTACACATACGTGACGAAATATACATGATTACAGAAATTACGTCATGTAACCACCAAGATACATGCTTTGTCGTTTTATATACAAATTATGCGGTATAACAGGATACCAAGGTAGCAATTCACATAAATGAATTAGTGCTTTACCAGAATCCATCAACATTCAGTTTAACGTCTTGTATACACATAGTGGTACCAGCGGGATACGGGTTGTTTTGTCCTTTGATATAAACATTTCTACAAAAAGAATGTCCAAAAATGTGGTGCTTTTAACCAAGGTGCCAGTAATTACGGTGTGCAATAGGAGATATTGCTGGGGTATATAAACATTACTACAACTGAATAGTGTGAAACCAGTACAGGACCTGGTCATTGGATATACACTAAGGGAGCAACATTAAACGCAGATGATTGTGAGATAAGGTTGTATACTTTGCAGGATGTTTTCGCAGCTGTTTGTGAAGCGGTTGTAACAATCGTAACTGTACAAGTGTATGTATTTAAATGTCAATGATGTGCTCAGAGATTGTAAGAGTAGTGTTTCGTTTTATCACTGTTAAATCGTCAGCAAAGAAATCTTCAATATCAAATCTATATAATAAGTAGTATTCCAAAAAATGACAAGCATGTGTTTTATTTCCTTGTTTTCCTAGCCTCGATATCCATAGGGACATCCGTCATATATTGTTTGGTATGAATATGATTTAATTTCCGACGCTTGTGGTGGTTTACAATATCATGGCGTTTCACTTGGGATTTACATACGACACGAAAGTCGGGTTTCCGAAGAATACGATTTGGTGTAACGATTTCTTTCCCTTAATACGTTCCCTTTTCCACCTTATACATATCCTTAAATGTGATCTTCTTCCGTGTCCGTTGATTAAAGGTAATTCCACGCACTTTAACCACATGATCAAGCTTACCTGTTGCTATTTCTTTCAGCCTGTATTCATAATTCTTCTGGCCACCCGCACTGAATAGCCGCATTTCCCACCCCTCAGGGAGTTCATTCTTTAGCTGACCTTGGTATTTCCCGAGTTGTAGCAGGGGCGGTTCGCTACGACGTCTAACATAGATAATGCTATCGGTATCACAGTGTAAGAGACGTGCTATACCGACAGTACTCATTGTCTCATACAGACGTAGGCGTGCCCAGGGGGAAATAAAAGCTGCAAGTATGACATTGCTGAACGCATAGGGTGTGTTCTCCGTTTCTAAATCGCGATAGGTAACAAGAAGTTCATTACCAATACGAGTAATACGTTGGATTTCGAAATGAGGAGAATGTACAATTTCATTAAACTCTTGAGCTGTCGTAACAATCTTTGTTTTCCTCTGAGCCCACTTCCCAATCAATGACTTTAAATATATCTTTGCAATGAAACGCAGTCCCTCCTATTAGTAATGTTATCATACTATAAATGAATTCTCTCATGATTGAAATAATCGTTAATATACTCCTGCATATCCTCCTCACGATGGCAGTTTTGAGGAAATCCAGAGGCTTCTTGTTTAATTTGAAGAAACGTACCGACATAAGACCTAAACAAGTCCACTGACAATTCCGATTCCGATTTCAAACGTATGCAAAATCATATAATCCGCTTTTAATGCAGCATGTAGCTCTGGCGTCCATAATACACCCTTTAATGGCTCGTTCTTCGTCTGTATGTGTACATTCACCGATATGTAACATCTCCATACAAGTTCTACACAAACCAAACATTAGTTTGTTATGCGAATGGCTAGATTTGTCGGAGAGAGGTTTTTACAAAAGACTAAACCATGAACCTGACTTAGATCGGGCATGTCCGTGCCCTTATGAATGGTTACAGGTCGAACCGGAAGTGGTTGGGTAGCCATTACCCATGGACAAAGTGAGGTAAAGTCAACGAACTCAATTACTTCCGCGTCACTGCATTAGTAAAGGCTTTGGAAATATTCTGTCCGTTCACCCTTAAAGGCATCCTGTGGACGTAATGGTTCTTCAATATCAGAAAAATACTCACGAAGAAATGCTTGAGTATCCGGTGGTCTTAATCTGTTTGTGCCACTGACATTCCCAGATGGACACAACATGCACCTTACATGTCTGACGGAGAAACTCCTCACTTGCCATAGTGCCGGTATATCGACTATTTAGACTACGCTCTTGTTCATCTATAGCTACATCCCGGAGTTGCGTTAAACAATGGTGTCCGTGATAGTAACACCCATAATATTCATATTATTACGCATATTTTTATCGTACCCATCTAATTTGTAATGTTTAAATTGGGCTTCACCACCTCGTTCGTTCACAGCTTTCTAACTTAACCTTATGTGTATATTCCATATACCGAAGCCATAGTTTGGCCTGCTTGCTCTTATTTGTACTATGATGAAACCCTAATGGAGGGACAACAGGAATTGTATTGGCTTTCAGATGCTGCAACAAAGCATAGTTCCGGTAGCGATGGTGGACGTATGCAAAAGCATTGAAGTCCGCCCGTTTTAATGTCGATAAGATTAGAAAACAGAATAATGGCTAGCGTTAGGATAGTACGTCATTTTAACAATAGGCCAATAGTTCAAATTGGAAATCCAATATCTTGTTTACATTTGACATATTCCTTGTGCCATAGATCTATACTCTCTGCGTCTGCATCGGATTTGCTCAATAGATCGTAATACTTGAGGGGTTGGATATAATTACATAATTTTGATTGTTACCGCCCATAAAATTCATTTTATCTTTATCTTTACATAATTTTGATTATGCGGGATATTGAGCAGATGTGGGATATCCCCCTTCCTCAGTGATTCTTCTAGCCCTAATGTTTTGGGAGGTCTGCTAATGGAACTCCCATAAACAGGAACGTGTCTCTGACTATAATATTGCTTAGCGTTAGTTTCATACTCTTGTGGCCACTAGTAAGTATTTCCAGTATTAATTGCTGTTTTTCTAATATTTCACCGGCAACAAATAAATTGTCAGAGTCGTGCGCATTATGTGCGAGAGCAACCACGTTGGTAAACTTGGGACCTTGTTGTAATACATGTGTAATAAAGGGTTCCATAGGGTAAAAGGTAAAGTCACGAGTACCGACACCATCACCGCAAACATTGCATTTATGAATCATCCTGAATGTCTTTACATTGATGATAGCGATGTGGCATACAAATTAAATTAGAAACTAATTCATGTTCATCCGTGTCGTTGACAACCATTCGCATAGTCTCAATATCATAAATAAGATATAGGAAATCACCTACCCTTTTAGGACACTCCGGTTCAACATAACAAATATGGGTTTCGCTGACATTTATGTAACACAGGCTACAGAAACGTTCACCTTAAATATGCTTCTACTTTCTATTACGCCAGTCAAGTTTTACACCACAGTGAACACGATTACATATCGATTTACGCTTCGCTATGGTTGCATGTCTGTTTGACAGATTTGCGATTACACTTGTCACAATGTCGGTTTGTTTCATCAGTATGATACGTCTCGCAAAGATTACATCTATATTCACACTCACAAAAGCGGAGCTCTGCATAGGGATTGAGACAATAGTCGCAATACTCACGCCCTCCTAAAAAGGAGGCAATACCATCGATAACGTCATAATGGTTATCATCAAAGTCAATAAAGATTTTCCTCTTTGTTGTGGGACCAACATACATTATTTAATGCACAATAATCTGATACTGATCCCCAAAGTACCTCTGAAATTTGTCTACATCATCTAAACTACCCCCATGATGGGTTAACTCTACGTCTGCAAAATAACACAGTTCCAATGCGTTAACATGCCAGTTCTCAAGAGGGCTTTTATTTAGGCGGTTTTACTAAAATTTTGATCCCCCCTACTTCGTCCTAGTACCAATGCTAGGCCAAGGCAATTTGGGACTTGTTCTACAGGAATAATGTGGTTTTGCCAATGATCGGCATAGGGAAAAATACTTATCATTACGATGACGTCCCTGACCTCGACAAGGATTCGTAATATCAACCCTAATGGTGATATCTTCACCTAATAAGAATTCCTCATTGGTGTTTAACACATTTTCGATTTTCCGGAGCATACGTTCTGCACTAACATGCCCGCGTAATGGGAATGGTATGAATATTTACTTTCCTACGGTACATTTTGAAGTTTCAATATTAAACTCAATTTTGCAAGCAGGGTCGACATCCTTAAGTAAATTGTAAATGGAAAACTAAAACATTCTGGTTACGAACGCCTCGGGGTCACGAATATTAGTTGCTTGATTGTTGATTGTTATTTCACGACCTCGCAGAGGGAAATTAGAATAAGTTTTCGGCTTTTTAGAAATAATGTCAAATTCAGGTACCACACCTGCACCATACGTCATACACATATTACGATCCTGCATCCAACGTTGGACTTTACTATCCATATAACCATCCAAGGCAAATTCACACACATGGTCGACAATGTCCATGTCACTATACCCATTATTACTGTCCTGAACATGAACACCACTAGAGCAAATTTCCAAACCAAAGACTTCAATAGCGTCCTGGGAAATGCATCCGTGAGAGTCTGGTACTAACTCGCCATAGTAACTCCAAGCTAGTTCTTTACCTTCCACACCCCCGATGAATCAGTAATACCTCAGACCAAGAATGTCCAGGGAAGTCGCTCAACATTGTAAAACGGCTTCTTCATCGTTCCAAAACTAGTGCAGGAGATGATGCAATAACATATCTGGATCCAATTCGTCAGTTTAGAATCCTACCATTTTGTAATAGCACAGAGACCCCAAACACTCAAGAACAATTTCAGGATCGCCATACTCTTGCATGTCCTGCGTAGCAAGGAAAAGGTCAATTGGATTTTCCATGATTTGTAAATTATAAAGATGTTAAACAATACATAGACTCAAAAGAATGGTTAGTGATTATACACAATGAAGGAGCTGATCTGTCTACGTCAAAACGTACGTACAAACAGAGTGCCGACAGCCGTGGCTGCCGAACACACCACAAGAGCGCGGATGCGAACGAAAACAATCCTATAACTCTTTTTAGTTGGCCTAATAAAAACAAGATTCTGTAAAAGATCCAAACCTGATACAAGCACATGCTCTGCAATGCAACTAGCTTCCGGCTTTATTACTTCACCATATTTTTCATACAAGGCAAACAATGACATGACATTTTCCCAAACCGGTTTCCAGCAAAGAAACCATCCCCTAAACACGATCCACAGTCGAAAGGAAACCACTTATTGCCTTGGGTTATGTTCTTTTACCGTAGCCTTAAACAATCGAGCAGCTGGCAGAGTGAAGTCCGTTTCTCTGGAACACCTGTCCCTCATCACACCATTCTACTAGTAAGTAAGTAGGTGTCTACTACTAGTTATCAATATTTATTACCACTGAGTTAGCAACATGTTTTATCCATTAAGCCATGTATTGTAATCCTGAGTTGGCAACCTGATTCAATAAATATTGATAACTACTTACCTACTAGTAGAATGGTGGGATGAGGGACAAGTGATCCAGAGAAACCATTTTCAGTCAGCCAGATGCTCCTTTGTTCAAGGCTATGGTAAAAGACCGTAACTCAAGGCAATAAGTGGTTTCCTTTTGACTGTGGTTCGTTTTTAGGGGATTGTTTCGTTGTTGTAAACCGGTTTAGGGATAATGTTCTGTTATTGTTTGCCGTGGATGAAAAATATGGTAAAGTAATAAAGCCGAAAACTAGTTGCATTGCAGAGCATGTACCTTTAACAGACTCTCACTATTGCGAGTTAGTACCAGACTCTCACGGGTGCATTACCCAGGACGCTATTGAAGTCTTTGGTTTGGAAATTTGCTCTAGCGGTTTTGATGTTCAGGACAGTTATGATAGGTATATTGACATGGATATTGACGACCATGTGTGTGAATTTGCCTTGGATGGTTATATGGAAAGTAAACGTTGGGTGGAAGATCGTATTATGTGTATGATGTATGGTGCAGGTGTGGTACCTCAATTTGACATTATTTCTAAAAAACTGAAAACTAATTATAATTTCCCTCTACGAGGTCGTGAAATAACAATCAACAATCAAGCAACTAATATTCGTGACCCCGAGGCGTTCGTAACCAGAATATTTTAGTTTTCCATGGACAATTTACTTAAGGATGTCGACCCTGCCTGCAAAAGTGGGTTTAATATTGAGAGTTTAAAATGTAATGTAGGAAAGCCAATATTCATACCATTCCAATTACACGGCATGTCAGTGCAGAAAGTATGCTCCGGAAAATCGAAAATGTGTTAAACACCAATGAGGAATTCTTATTAGGTGAGGATATCACTATTTGGGTTGATATTACGAATCCTTGTCGAGGTCAGAGTCGTCGTCGTAATAATAAGTATTTTCCCTATGCCGATCATTGGCAAAACCACATTATTCCTGTAGAACAAGTCCCAAATTGCCTTGCCCTAGCATTGGTACTAGGACGAAGTAGGGCGGATCAAAATTTTAGTAAAACCGCCTAAATAAAAGCCCATCCTGAGAACTGGCATGTTAACGTATTGGAACTGTGTTATTTTGCAGACGTAGATTTAATCCATCATAATGGGGGTAGTTTAGATGATGTAGACAAATTTCAGAGGTACTTTGGGGATCAGTATCAGATTATTGTGCATTAAATAATGTATGTTGGTCCCACAACAAAGAGGAAAATCTTTATTGACTTTGATGATAACCATTATGACGTTATCGATGGTATTGCCTCCTTTTTAGGAGGGCGTGAGTATTTCGACTATTGTCTCAATCCCTATGCAGTGCCCTGCTTTTGTGAGTGTGAATATAGATGTAACCTTTGCGAGGCGTATCATCCTGATACCGAACGTTCTGATGAAAAAACCGACATTGTGACAAGTGTAATCGTACCTTTGTCAAACATGTTTTGACAGACATGCAACCATAGCAAAGCGTAAATAGATATGTAATCATGTTCACTGTGGTGCAAAACTTGACTGGCGTAATAGAAAGTCGAAGCATGTTTGTGTTGAATGTTTCTGGAGCCTGCATTACATGCATAACGTTCAGTTGACGTTAGGATGTCGAGCTTAAAGGATTACAAAAATTAGCTCCATGCTCTTTGTAGATGTAAGGACAAACAACTAAAACGGCTGTTACAAAAAGCTTCAGAAGGTGTTATTCAAACCATGGCACAAGTAGAAAAAATACCATAAATCGAAACATTCCATTGAATTCCCATCAGAAAGCAAGATTACGTCAACAGAAAAGGACGTTACGTGCATTGTCTCCTGCAAAATATAGTATTAAACGTAGACGAAAAAATATTATTACAAAAAGGAAGGGCATTTTACCTTTATTCCTGGCACCAATATTAAGTGCAGTGGCAGGAGTCTTTTCAATCGGTAATATGGCGACGTCTCAATTTCAAAAAATGATTTTAGTGCCGGAACAAGCAACAGCACAATTGGCATCATCAGTTAAATCTCAGGAAAAACACCAAACCCGCTTAGATCAAGAAATGCAAAATCTATTAACATGTACGGATATAACACCACAGGAAAAATGGAAAATGTATCAGAACGCACTGCATAGGTACTTGGATCATATTCCACCAAGAAATCAACCGATTGCACTACCTCTCGTGGAATCAGATGTCACAACAAAAAGTATTTCTACAAATCCCTTATTTGAACTTATTTTAGAATCTGTTCCTGAAACTCTTTGTCGAAAAACAGGAGTCTTATTAAATCTAATGCACACAACCAATCGCATCAGTTGGGATCCATCCGGTGCAGTAACCATTGATAATACTCTTCTCCCAGGATCTAATATTATTTATCTTGTAAATGAAGTGGTAAGATAACGTAAACCGCGAAACCCAATTGGCATACAGTCATTCAAGCAATTATTGCAGGAAATTAATATTCCCAAAGAATTAATTAATTTTCAGTTTGGTACAGGTGCATCTTTGTTAAGGAAACCATTACATATTCGTAAAGTAATAAAAAGCAAAAAGTTAAAAGTAAAAAAAACAAAAGCCAAGAAACGTAATACCAGCACCATTTTAAGAAATTTTAGATTTTATAAAATGTAAACATGTCGTTATCCAAATTGTACTATATGTATTCGGATCCAGCTTCTCTGGCAAGTATTAAAAATAAAAAAATAAAAAATAAATGTTAAAAAATGGTTAGCATCACAAGATGCCTATACATTACATGCTCCCGTACGTAATACTTTTCAGCGAAAACAACATTATGTGAGTGGTCCAAATGTATTACTACAAATGGATTTAACAGATATGCAAAATGTGTCACAGCATAATGATGGGTAGAGATACATTTTATGTTCAATTGATGTATTTTCACGATATGCAACATAAATTCCCGCCAAGAATAAAATGGGTCCTGTTGTAGCTGAAGCCATTACGAAAATTTAAAAATCATTGAAATTACCATTAGCACGATGGCAAACGGATTTAGGGATAGAATTTTATAACCAACACGTAAAACAGGTATTTGAAAAGTATGAGGTTAATCATTATAGTGTTCATTCGGACATAAAAGCAGCACTTGTAGAACGATTTATTCGCACATTAAAGGAGAAAATATACAAGTACTTTACGGCAGAAAAGACATACCGGTACATTAACGTATTAGACGATCTCGTACATAGTTATAATCATAGACCGCATTCCACAATTAAGCTTGCACCTAGTGATGTCTCGGATACAAACGTAAATCAAGTCTGGCAAACCCTATACGGAAAAAATCCAAAATTAAGCCCAAATATAAATTACAATCCGGAGACAATGTTCGTGTAAACAAATATTAACATAAATTGAAAAAGGGATACTTACCGAAATGGTCGCGTGAATTTTTTATTGTTGACAAATGTATTAAAAGTAATCCTGTCACGTATAAAATCAATGATTGGAATGGTAATTCAATCAAGGGAAACTTTTACAATCAGGAACTTCAAAAAAAATATTACAAGTAAAAACAAAACGTACTTTATTGAGAAAGCGTTAAAACGAAGAAGGGGATGGGTCTACGTAAAATTGTTAGGATATCCTCCAAGTATGAATAGTTGGGTACGACGAGAAACTGTTCAGTCAGCATCATGACATCATCCGGGCATGCTAATGAATTTTATATAACATTACCCTCCAATGCTAGTTTACATGTATTTGATAATACCACTGCATCATATACAAATAAGCTTGTTCAACCAATACATTTAACAGGAAATTGGGTGGTGAGGTTAATGAGAATTAGGTTTCCCTGGAGTTTTTATAATATTAAGCAGGAGCAAGAAATTATTATTCAAACGGAAGGCAAAAAGAGAACACATTATAATATTAATTATTCACCAGGGTATTATGATTCCGTACCGACATTGCTGGAAAGTATTCCACAAATGATTGACAATCAAGAAAAGTAACAAGCCCTACGAGAAGCAAAACAAAAGGAAGATGAAAAGGACGGTTACGAATCATACTTCAGGATTTACTTAAAGTAGCTCAAATGAGTAAACAATTAGAAGCAGAACTTACTGCTGCTGATGATGATGCTCAACCTGAAATTGTAGGTGACGATCTCAATCTCGAAGATGAAGAGTATGCAACAGGTATGGATGATCCTCGTATGTTACACTATAATTACACACGTTACCCTGTCTATATTAAACACAGACGATATCGAAAACGATATTATATAATTAAAATGACACCTGCGTATAAAACCCTCTTGTGTTTAGTAATAATTCATACCCGGAGAATCACAGCATACACTATTTTTCACATAGTCGATGTAAACGGCCATTGATTGTAACCATTCCTGCACCATTTCCATGTAATTTAAATTAAAATATCCCTTCCGAAATTTATGTTTGTCTTGATGTGGTCAAGACTCAACCTGCCATTGGAAAACTACTTCGAAAAATAATCGTGCACGAATATGAGTACGGTGAAACCAAATCCTATATGTTTGAACGGCCTCAGTATATGAAAGTGGAAAAACCATATTTTGATACTTTACACGTAGAATTATAAAGATGAACGAGGACAAAAATTGTTATTTCAATTTGGAACGTCAAGCATTACACTTCATTTTAAACAGAAAGCATCATTTCAGAAAGTACTGATGATAATTTTTACATTACTCTAAGTTCAAATTCAAGTACACAAACTTATACAAATAATATACCTACACATTTTCGTAATATTCTCAATTATCGTATTCAATTGAATGATCCATCTTGGAGGGTTGGACTTGGTGAAATTCATATTCCACTCACATGTCAAAATGTTCTTGATGGAGAAAATATATTTTGGTTGGATTTAAAGGACGGAACAAAACTAAAACATCGTATTACTTCGGGATATTATGCGACCGTCCAGCAATTACTGGAAGAACTCAATAAAATTACACCATGGATAGAATTTACCTATTCCAATACAGTTCAAACCAGCGATAATATTCAAGCTATTCGTTTCTCTCTCATGTTAGCATTGCAATTAGGATTTGAACCTAGTATTAACATTTTAAAACTTGGAGCAATTCAAAAACAACCCTACCTAGGTATTGGGTACACACAATAAGTATTTCTATACATGGATCTCATTCAGCCACAATATGTAGGTGATACAAAAGCAGCATTACTTCGAATTGTGACCATGACGAATACGAATCATGGAAAAGTGCAAACTATTACGTTTCAAAACGTCCACTATTTTCCACTATCTAAATTAAGTTTCGATACAGTTGAAATCCTACTAAAGGATCATGCAGGAAGTAATTTGCCATTCACATCCGGAACATTGACGGTGACACTTCACTTTACGCGTCTCCCACAATGAAAGTAGCAGTACATCGCGGACGCGAAATTTTGTATTTTGCGGGACCCGTTTATCAACGTGGCCACGGAATCGGATCTTTATTTCGTGGTCTTTTTCGATTTGCAGTGCCAATATCAAACAAGGTGCCAAAGCCGTTGGATGGCAAGTGTTACAAACAGGAATTCAAATTGCTGGGGATATGTTAGAAATCGACCTGTAAAAGAATCCGTAAAAGCACACGTACGTGAAGCAGGATCAGCTTTAAAGACAAAAGCGGAAACAAAATTAAATCAGTTGCTTACCGGTAGCGGTAGACGACGAGCACGCAAACGAAGAGCAAAACGTCATAAACGTACAAGTACTAGACCGAGAGATATTTTTAGTTCATCATCATCATGTCGCTTTTTACACCGGCTAGTAAAGAGTGCTGTACCAATGAATTGGATTTGGCATCTGTACCCATGACACAAACTGCTATGGAATCCTCACGTATGGTTGACTATCGGCCTATTTCAACACTCACATCCGAAGGACCTATTGAATTTGTTATTCCTGAATATACTTCAGAGTATATTGATCCTTCGCACCTTTACCTGTATGTCAAATGTAAAGTAGTAAGGGCAAATGGGGATAACTTACAAGTAGCTGCAGCAGAACCACTACCCGTCAGTAGGAGTGCGGCACTTGACCGCACTTTCTTAAAAAATGCCCTCTTTTCCAGGGCTTGCTGATAGCCAGGAGTCAATTTTCCAGGGCCGTACAATACCCGGTGTCACGAGTTTTAGAACCAAATTTGGTTGCTTTTTGGAACTAGATTTGGGTACTTTTTATTCTCTTTTATGAGCCTTATTTTTTGAGACCACACTTTCTTAAAAAATGCCCCTTTTTCCAGGGCTTACTGATAGCCTGGAGTCAATTTTCCAGGGCTGTACGATACCTATTGTCACAGTTTTGGAACCAAATTTGGTTACTTTTTTGGAACTAGATTTGGGTACCTTTTATTCTCTTTTATGACCCTTATTTTTAATTGTAAAAAAGTAGTATTATTTTTTTTTGTAAAAGAGTATGACCCTATTTTTCAACCCCTATTTAAGATAGCATAATGAACATATTTTTCAATGGCACCCCCACAATTAACATAGCAGAAATTACACTATGAAACGCTAAGACACCCCAACATAGTGCACAAGGCTATTTAACATAGCAGAGATTATAACAGAAATTTGAAATCATTTTCTATACCACACTCTATAACCTAGGCAAAGGTCAAATATATTGAAATTCTGCTTTCATATCTGGTAAATGGGTATTAAGTACAATTTGCGAAAAAATATTAAAATTCTGTTTTCACATTCGGTATGGAGGCATTAAGTACAATTTTATGAAAAAAGTGGTGACCTCGAGGTCAAAGGTAAAATATTGAACCGTGTATATCTCGTAAACGGTTACACATATTGAAATTCTGTTTTCACATTCGGTATTGAGGCATTAAGTACAATTTATGAAAAAAGTGGTGACTTCAAGGTCAAAGGTCAAATATTGAACCGTGTATATCTCGTAAACGGCTAGACATATTGAAATTCTGTTTTCACATTCGTCATGGGGCATTAAGTACTATTTATAAAAAAGTGGTGACCTCAAGGTCAAAGGTCAAATATTGAACCATGTACATCTCGTAAACGGCTAGACATATGAAATTCTGCTTTCACATTTTTCGGTATGTGGGAATTAAGTACTATTTGTGTAAAAAGGTTTTGACCTTGAGGTCAAAGGTCAAATATTAAAACCCTGTACATCTCGTAAACGGTTCGACACATTCAGATTCTGTTTTCATATTTGGTATGTGGGCATCGAGTGACCTAGGTACTTTTTTATTCTATAACCAACTTATGAAAAAAATATTTCCTTTAATTATACTAAAACAAAAGACTACAGTCACTTTTTTCCCAAAAAATATAGCAAAAATTACAGAGGTCTTCCACTATAGTCTACACTGTAATATAAATTTGAAGTTTTTTGTGTATACTGCCAACTGAAGTCATCTAGATACACATCTCGCAATTAAGCCCCCCAAAAAATACACACATATAGTTTACGGAGAACTTAATCTCGCGACCGGGACCTACACACATGGTTTACGGAGGACTTAATCTCGCGTCAGAGACCAACACATACTCTTGGTTTACGGAGAACTTAATCTCGCGCCAGGGTCCTACACACATTGTCTACGGAGTACTTAATCTCGCGCCAGAGACCACCACATACACCTGGTTTACGGAGAACTTAATCTCACGCCAGGGATCATTCTCATAAACGAATAAAGCATAATATCATTAATATTAATGTTGCCGGTTGAGAATTTATTTAACAATTCCTGTAGTGAATAGCCAGATGCACGACATGGTAAATACAGAAAACAATAGTGTCCACAGAATTGAGATAAATCACCTTGTATACGTCTATTATTCCACGTAAAAAATAAACAGTTTTGTTTTAAAAACCCTATATGATACGGTATATATGGTGAAAGGCCATAGCTATCAAAATACTCACCGTGTCCTGAATTAGAAATATAAACAGCAACCCAATGTTCACCGGGCTTATTACTAGGATCATTATTTATAATAATTGGTACAGGAAATGTATGAATAAAAGGAGGTAGTTGATTTGCAGCATATATACCTATAAAATGGTTTCTAGGCAAATTCTGTTCTAATGCCTCATAAAGTTCAAGGGTATTTAACATTTTCTTTTAATTAATATATATTTTTCAATGGAAATCAATTTCTAGTTCTGATTAGAATTCGCCGTAAATAACCGCTGTTACAGGAGATGGCAGTTCTTGCCTAAAATGAACCTCTAATCGTACACTTCCATGTCGCTGGGGGCTAGTGTGAAATACAGCACTATCACTAGAATCGGGAGTTAAATCAAACACCAGTAGAGTATAACCATTAGGATATTCGGCAAGTGAAATATCATTACTTTGATTGGAATAATAAATACCAGAACCTGTAAATATCGTAGAATATGCTTGTATATATAGCTTATTATCAAAATCTGGCTGTAGTGGTTTAGATGGAACAGAATTTCCGTCAACATACAATGTAAAGAATGACATACTGAAATGCTTAAAATTAAAAGGATCTGTTTGATAAGTACCGTTGAAAGCTGTATTAGTAACAAACCCTATAATAATACGTTCAGGCACTATGAGGGAAAACAAATCTGGAATAGTGGTGTCCATAATGCCCTGCGGTAAAGTCTCTGTCTTCACCTACACCATTGTTATTGGGTATTTTACTCTAAATTTAGGATTTTGTAATACTTTATTTTGTGCTATTTTCACCGTGGGCGACACATCAACCTTTTTCACTTACAGTGTTGCATCTGTAATTACAACTTTTCCCTCAGCTCCAGTCTCGCCCATTAGACAAAATACGGGTTTGGCTGGAATCAGCTTAATACGCAACTATACACCACTCAATAGAATTTTTTTCTGATTGAAAATATCACCATGAATATAGCCCAGTAATTCAAAGGGGTGACTTAACGCTGTGAGAAGTGAGCGTTGTTTAAAACCCTGATTATTATTATCAGCCACACTGTCCATATGTCCGACAGTATCTTTAAACCACATTGCGCTCTGAAGATGAGTTGATTTTGCATTGGTATTATAATTTAGTAGTTTTTCAATATACGATCGAAATGGGTATGTGTACGAAGAATAGGAAATTAGTTGATTATTCAAATATAGTTGTACCTCGCTGAACATTGCACTGAGAAAATCATTTACAGGACCTATTTTGTTAATAGCAGTTGTTAAATCAGAACCATCAGGTTTAGTAATTTTACCTCTAATATATAGCATTGTATGTGGTAAATCAATATAATCATCACCGTGGCCGCGGACTACAAACTCTATGGGTGCATTATCAGATATTGACGCCACAGGTTTATACGGCACTGTTTTATTACCAATAATACTCGTTTGAGCGGGCAGACCCGGAAATAGATCTAATTCTGATTTCGTACACTCACACTACATTTTGGCTTTTCTGCTATCAATACAAACACTAGTTTATTTTTATAATACCTTATTACGAAAATTTAGTTTTACACATACACTGCCATATTGGAAAGAGAGTGGATTACCCGTGCTATCTCTTAAGTCAATAATAATTTGATCAAACTGTTTACGTTGTACTGGGACATAATGAGGATTTTCAAAAATATGCACATTACTACTACCATACTCTTTGATATTCATATTTATAATACGTAATAGGGGTGCAACAGTATCGCTTACCAGCTGAGGTTCTACAATATCACTATAAATATACATGTGTACGGGTAGCGATTTATGTAAATCAGGCGGATAACGCGCATGATAGACAAGTGCAATATCATCTTGCTGAATATGACCAAAACCTAGTATTCTGGCTAACTCGGGTGATAGACGAACTTCAACCCTCTTGTCGTCTTTTCTTACTCTACTAACCTCAATGCGTTTTACCGAAGCTTTAACTTTTAATTGTATATTCAATTTATCGCTTTTACAGTTAATTTGAGATAGAATATCATTAACATAATAATAATGGCCGGTCCTTTTTTAGTTATGTTCCAACTTTCCTTATCCGAGCCCCTGTAATAGATATTATTAGTATATTTGGAAACATTCTGAAATGAACCTGTATAATGTACTTCGACAATAGCTGTTTCCCACACACCTTTCTCCAGCACGAGAGGATGATATAATTTTGTAGTATAACACGTCAATTTTTTTGCGGGAAATATTCCATACAACTTTTACTAGGAAGTGTGAGGTAAAAACTAGTACGCTGCTCCATAATTAATTAAAAATATCTCTCCTCTTCACCCTCTTTTTCTTTACACCACCACCTGTTTGCTTATTTTTACGTTTTCCTTCCCCCGCCAACACTTGATTTATTTTATTGTGAGCTTTATTTTCTAAACTACTTTTTGCTTCCTGCCAGTGCACTTTTAATGCTTCTTCAACGGGTCTATTACTATTTAGTACGGCTTCGGCTACATTAATACCAAAACGTAACAGTTCTTTACCAACAGTTTTTGCTCCCTGTTTTAATAATGGAAATACAGTACGAAATAAACCACCTAGAAAACTAACAATACCATCCCGTTTTTGGTATGGTGCACCTCTATATACATTATATCCACTACCTGCTTGATGCGAATAATATTTGAGATAAGGATCATTCATTTTTTCTTCTACATACATAAATATATCACTAGTTTATAATAATGTATTATTACTACCATTCTTTCTCAGGCATAGAAAAGGGTCTTATTTCCATTTTACAACCACACACATCTAGGTTACCTCTTAACAGAGCGCTGTATTGACTCCAACGTGAAAGCTCTTTTAAGGGGATATCATAAGATTCCTAATTACCGAATTCTATAGTACAAAATGCACATCTTACAATATCGGGTAATCTAACAAAATAAATACCACACTCTGCCAGTTGACGTGGTGGAATAGTCCAATGCCCTGGTCTTTTAAATGTTGCTAGCCGTTTGTTAAATAGGATACTGGAATCCATGAATTAAATGAAGTAGGATAACCCCGCCACCGAACAAGTATTCGTTTACCTTTAGCTTCTAAAATTTCGTCTATTTCGTAAACTTTGGGCAGTGGCACAGCTTGTATTTCCTCTTCGTAAAATGTACCATCAATCACATTACCATTTAAATCCTCTAATACATAAACCAATTTCTTTTCCTTATATTGTATTTGTTTTATTTTAAATATTTCCAGAGTCCAATTTTCTTTGTAGAGTTTTGCAAAATGTCGTTTTGCCTTAGTAATTCGGACAGTATCCCTTTCTTTATATTTTTCTGCTTTGACACTGGTACGGGACGGAGTAATTAGTCTATTCCATAGTTGTTGAAACGTATCTTGGTTCACTAGAGCTGGTGGTAATTTGTGTACTGCGTGTGGCCTAGAATTATATCCGTGAGCTAATCTGTGAAGCACATCTTTGTAGCGGAAAGTCTTCTTTGCTGTAAAATATTTCAATATCTTTTGCTTCAGGCTGCGATTAAAACGTTCTACGAGGCTTTCCTTAATATTAGGGTTTTCGGTTGTGAAAAAATGAATATGTTGCTTTTTTAAGTACGTCTGGAATGTCCTGTTAATAAACTCTGTACCTTTATCTGTTTGCAGTCGCAGAGGTTTACGCCTGGGGGTAGATGTAAATATTTTCTCGAATGCCTTTATAATATTCCACCAGTTTTACTATGAACAGGCACGGCCCATGCATAGCGACGACATATATCAATCACTGTTAAAATATACCTGTACCCATCATTATATTTTTGTAGACTTTGTATATCGTTTAAATCAGCTTGCCATTGATCGTCAATATTAAACACAATATAGGGATTCCGTTGAAACTGTTTACGTACTGGTTTATGCAATGTATATGTCGGTTGTTCTTTTAACCATTGTTCCATCCTGTGTAAAGGTATTGATTTCTTTGTAGTTTTCTATAATGCTTGAGCTATTGAAAATGAGGCAGGGTGTGAAGGGTTATAGTAAATATTAGCTAACTTCTTCATTGCTTATAGTTGCGCCAATTGACAGCTTTTTTACGTTTACGCGATGACTCCAGCTCCTCTTCCTCCTCCTTCTCTGGTTTTTGGGGGAGCAGCAAGTGTTAGCTTTCGAATATACTCTATTCGTTCAGGGTTACCTATATATTCTAAGAGTATATTTGATATTTGCTAATAGTACAGCAAATGGTTCCCAATCGGTGGCTTGAATATTTTTTTTAAATCAGGTATTAAATCTAATATAATAGCACCAGGAATTGATTTACCATATATATTAACATTACCATTGGCATCCCATTGAATGTTGGGGTTTTGTTTTAATTTACGTAATAAAGGTCTTGCTTTACGCTGGCAGATTTCGGGGAGGGTAGATATTATCTCATCATCATCCTCTTCCTCTTCTTCCTCCTCCTCAGCACCACCCCGTTTCTTAGTAGTATTAGTAGCAGTAGTAGTTGTTGTTGCTGCTACCGGTTTTTGAACAATATGTAAATATTTTTGTAATACCTCTCTATATTGTACCCATTTTTCTTCTACACTTATACTCTTATTATTTAAAATTTCTCTCATCTGGTCATCGAGATTAGATATAGTTTGATAATAATGTAATTTTTCGGGCGAAATTAACATAGGTTTTTTCGCATGCTGCATTATTTAAATAAACTAGATAGTAAACCTCCTAGAATCGGTGCAAGCAATGCAGTGAGAAAACCACCTTTTTGTACAATTAAACGTTTCTTTTGTTTTAGCGTCGGTCCTATCTTTACCAAATACCTAAGCTCATTTTTATATTTCCGCAATTTATTTTTATCCTTTTTATTTAACGGAACGTTTCCTTTCAATACGTTATAGGAACATTCACAAATACAACGAATTAATTCGGAACCTGAATTTGGAATATTGCCTTTAGGTTTTACCTTTGCTAAAAGTCTTAGTAAGTGTGCAATATGTTTATTAATCATTTTAACGTCTATTATAGTAAATAATAGTTATTAAAATATATAAAATATTGAAGTTAGTATTACTTTACTGGAAAATAAACATAATTGAATGAATCCGAGGGGAAAACATTTGTTTGTACACGCTGCTCATCGGGCGTATTCTGTTTCAGATCAAATAGTAGGTAACCGTGAGCATTTTTGGTTGCATCTTGATAGGCTTCCTGAATAAACTTTGCGTTGCCAGGATACAATTGACGTGCCAGGTAATAACTCTGAGGCTGGTCTCTTGGATTTTTAAAACATACTATATAGTGACAATTTAATGAAATATCACGTATACCACCAGCCTGATGGAATATATTTTGAGTAATAAAAATAACACTTAAATTCCTATGGTGGCTACCTTTGGTGAAAATATCTACAAGACGGTTATTACATTCACGCATTAATTCATATATAATTATAAGGTGCGGACCTTCTTCCACTGAAACTTCATCACCCTGTGGTAATCCTTCTTTAAATTTACATGTTCGAAGAGTATTATATAAAGGCTGCCACTCGCCGTAACACCATAAAATATTTTTCCACTGTTTATTATAATGATCGAGAAATATTTTGATCCAATATGACTTCCCACAACCTGTGGGCCCCGCTATAATGCATGTGAAAGGATGTTGAAACTCCATTTTTTTTCTCTCTCTATTATATACTTCTTCAAAAAAATAAAACATATGTCAATCACCCATTAACATAGAAACTAATTCTAGTTGAATTCGATTTGCTGTAGCAGTATCTTCAACAAAAGTAACTTTAGAAAATTTACCCCTTATAACACATTCATATAAATATTTACTTATTAGAGGAGCTAGCTTGGAACACGTAGAAATTGCCTCATTAATACATGGAAAATAGTAGGATATTTTTTTCCATGTAGAAAATTCATTACAACTCTATTATATTATTATCTGAATGAATATAAATTAAATTAACATTGTCATTAGTAGTGTCAAGCGTTAAAATAGTTTCATCACTTAGAGTATATTTAGTAGCATTTAAACCTTCTTTAAAATAATCTTCAATATAGATAAAGTATGATACAAGGCGGTATCATTCATTAAGGGAAAATACAATACACTTATTAGTAATGCGTAGTTTGTCATATACTTAGAACTTATAATCGCTACCATATTTCAAATATACACAAAGATCAGTGGAATTATAAATATAGTATAAATAACTTAAAAGCTGTTTATTATTATAATGTATGTCTACCTGTTTTACACAATACTTTTTTATAATATTTTATTTCTCTTAAAACAGTAAGGCACTGTATCGTAACTATCGCCAACTCTTTTACGTTTTGTATGTACCAATTGGTAGGTTTTCGTCTCCTCCTTAGTAATAATTCTGCTGTCTTCTGTACGAGAAATTTTACAAGGGTTTGTCACATTTACCGGCGGGGAATCGTTAAGATCCATATTTATAATTTGATCGAAATTAACAATTTTCATTGTATTGCTGTTAAGAGTAATTCCACGTACTTTACAACATGTTTTGGTAGTGCCCTTACTAAAAGCTTCATAAGCATAATTTTTTGTCCCGCCACTACAAAATTCTCATATACCGGTATATGCATTTGGAACTACAGATTCTAATTCGTTTCTCAAGTCACCAAATATTCGCCTATGGGTAATTTTACTTCTCCAGGCCTGACTGCATATATGAGACTATCAGTGTCCATGTATATGGCATTTTATCTACCTGCTCTAAATATTTGTATAGTTCGAATCGTGCATGTGCGGTGGTATATACTGCAATAATTACATTTGTATTTTTCGGAGAAATATTTGCTTCATTCAATATATGATAATTTAATAATAACGTATGCTCGTCAAGGGGTATTGGGGGTGCTACATCTACATTGCTATCAGTTAGTTTGTCATAGAATTTTGCTGGTTCTCGAATAATAACGGTATGACCCATGTTTTCATTCTGGGCAAACTTGCCCCATAAACAATTTAATGCTAGTTTACAAATACTTTCTCGGGCTTTATTTTTCTTACCCATTTTTGTACTGTCTAACTGCACTCTCTCTCCCTCTCGTAATACTCCTTAATATATTTATTTCTCTGCTCTTCACTATTGCACCATTGGGGCCAACCATTGGCCTCTGTTTCCAATTTCATAAACATGTTTATATATTCTGTGAAAATTCCCCCTTCTTTTTCAACAGGATCATACTCCACCATCTCATATTCCCAAACCTCATGCATTTCTAGTATTTTATATTCTTTCTCTACAGCTTTACGGACTTCGTCCATCACCCATGTCCCAGTGAGAGCCCTCTCCTCTTCACTATGTGCGCATTCTTCTATCTTTAAAGTTTCGGCACACTTGCGGCACAGAAGGAAGAGGTTTGCCCCCACTATGACATGGTAAAACCGGATGATACAGATTCGAGGGGGGAAGTACTGTGCATTTCACAATCTCCTCGAATTTGTCAATGCTAGGGCATTAAACTCCCACGTAAATTTTAATTGCATGTCTCACCGGGTATATTTTTACTTTGCAACAATAAGGGAATAATGAAATTACATCTACGTAATGTATTTCCTCCCCCGGGGCTGTTTTATAGTAATATTTTACTGCGGAGCATCGTTAGCCATATAAAGCATCACGAGGCTTAATGGGATTTTTCTACATTTGGGGTGTGTAAAAACGTACTCTATAATATGCGGATTTTCACGTAATCCACGTTTCCATTCACACTCCCACATCTCATGGATAATAAATCCTAATTCGCGCAAACGGGCATTTTTTCTTACACAATTATCATATCGAATATCCATAGTGCTATGCGTATCATTGTATATTTGTGTGTTACGCCCCGTATTATAACAACGGGGACAGCTATACCAGAAGCACCCCTGGTATTCCCATATGTGTTTCTTATTATCTATACATGCGTACCAGTCTACTTTAAAGACACCTAATAACACTAATTCCCGCCCGTTTGCTGCATGCTCTATTGTAATACCCAACCTTTTCTCTTCGTTTACCAGCCATTGAATAGCCTCCACAGATTGTTGATCTGCCCAACGGTATCCATTAAGGGGAATAATTCCCATTGTTTTTTCTCTTTTAGAAAATTTCGTCTGAAAACCAAATTACAAGCGCTGGCTATACTTATAGATTCTACCAGAGGATTAACATCAGATATTTGCTGAAATTCTACCATAAATTTAACACAACATCCATTTAAATTTTACGTAAAAGTTTAACATCCCTGCGACAATAACGAATTAATTCTTCTTTAAAATTGAATGTTTGTTTTGAGGAAATTTCATACCAGTACATAATTTTTTTCTGCTCTTTCTCCTGCATGCAGTCATAACAATAATATTTAGGGTGGGGCATATTTCTGATTATTTTTTGTGTTGAAATAATGAGGAAAATAACCTTTAACTTCATCTACACCAAATGCTTCAGATAGATTAGCCAGCGCCATAGGGAAGAAATTTAAACTATCTATAAACTTCAGATATTTACAGCCTCATAATAACATGAGGAGTCCATTGTTTTATGGTCATTATTGCACGTAGAATAAAATGTGCGTCGTAACCTCTGGCGTTATGAGCAACACAGATAATTTTATTGACATTGTCGGGTTTTTTACTCAAATAATTGAGAAAGTCAACAATACATTTTTACCCATAGAAAATATTTTCTTGTCTACTACAAATGGTGCATGTAATAGCGTCACCACCCTTAAAACATTGATAACATACTTGCTGCGTAATTAGTAAGTTAGGCACATGTTCGTTTACTCCCTCTCGTAATACTTCGTCCTGTCTACAATCTATATCATAATACACCATCATCCATTTTAGTACCTGTAGATTTTTCAGGACGAATATAGCATAGATGGCGGGGCGGCATCATATTTTCACAGTTTACGCAAAACGTTTCCCCACACTTGTGAGAATTTCTATTTTTCATAATAGCATATGCTTTAAGACATATTGTGCACACTTTCAACTGAGAACATAAATCCGTCTGTATATGATACGTCTTACACGTTACCATAAAAACACCTGTTGCATTTATCACAATTCAGTACTTCTACTGTTTTTTACAGGGAGGATTTTTCTTGCATTTAGGGCATAATGCCTTACAATGAGCAATATGCGTTTCTTTATGATCATATTTCTTATAACATATATCAGAAAAGTACGAACAGCTAAATGCGGCAGTTAAATTAGTAATAACATTATAATGATTATTTATGTAAAGGAGATTAATTTTCTTTTCACCACCCGCGCTCTCGAAAAACGTTTTCTCTCCTGTCAAACCATCGCACACTGTAATAGTATAATCACGTAAATACTTTTGAATCAATTTCAATTCAGGTATTCCACCACCATTTATTAAATTAACACCTGCACACTTACACAGTAATTTCACCTCTAGAGACAAATTTCCTTCGCTGGCAATAATAAGACTTACATGCATTTTTATCACCCTGATTATCAATAAGCTCTTTAGCAACTACCAAGGCATGGCCAAGGCAGCTGCTATCTTTATTTTTAATAATAACTATATAATTGCATTTTTTCATACATTCTCCATCAGAGGTAAAATTCTGCCTTTCTCCCCTCTCCTATAGGTAGGGCCACATGATGGAAATCAATAACAAAACGATCTTGTTCCATAAACTTTGCATTAGACTGTATAACTCTTTTCAACGTCTCCCAAATAAAGTATTCCCCAACATTCTCTTCTTTTCGAAATGAAAACCAAAAAGAAATATCTGGATTGTTCTGATTCCATAATGTCTGTCCTACCTGATGATAGGGAGCTACATCCGTCATTAACATATTTAATAGTTGGGCAATTCCCCTTCGCAGCCAAGTAATTGGATTTTCTCCATTAGGGGTTCTCGCAATTTGCGCAGTTATCATTATACTGTTCATTCGGTTTTTTTTGTACTTTCTAGTTATTTGGTTAGTAATAGTTATATTACTAGAACTCTCCATTTTAAAAAAAATATGTACTATTATTACTTATAATACTACAGCATATAAAATACTTAATTTTAGTAATAAAGTAACTATATTATTCTAATTATTGGAGATTTTTCCAAATTTTCTTTGCAGGGTCCTTAGAAGGTCTAAATGAAAGAAAAAGAAAGAAATATAAAAAATAATTAGTTATAAAAATTATTATTTAATTAATATTTTAAAATAATTATAAAAAGCGGAATGTTTCTTTCATTAAAAAATGTAAAATAGCTAATGTAATAAATATTTTAGCATTTATAAAGTTTTTAGGGTCATAATTTTTATAGTATGTAAGAGTTATATTCTATTGCTAAATGTGGAAACAAAATTTCAATATATTGTTTCGTTTACGAGTTATACACAATTATATTTTTAACCTTTGACCTTAAGGTCACCACTTTTTTCACATAAAATACTTACTACCTTTATACCAAAAACTGAAAACAGAATTTTAATATTTTGTTTCGTTTACGAGTTATACACAATTATATATTTGACCTTTGACCACAAGGTCACCCCTTTTCACATAAACTATTTCCTACCCTTATACCTAAACTGGAAACAGAATTTTAATATGTTGTTCCGTTTACGAGTTATACACAATTATATATTTTACCTTTGACCTCAAGGTCACCACTTTTTTCACATAAACTATTTACTGCCCTTATACCTCAACTGAAAACAGAATTTTGTTATGTTGTTCCGTTTACGAGTTATACACAATTATATATTTGACCTTTGACCTCAAGGTCACTACTTTTTTCACATAATCTATTTACTACCCGTATACCAAAACTGAAAACAGAATTTTAATATGGACTCATGGCAATTTTTCATATATATTACTTATGTTTTACAAAATAATTGTATAAAAATATATGCGCGAGGTAAACATTTTGAAATATTTTTCATTAATTTTCATTACATTTTAATAAAATTAATTAAAAACTTAAACATACTTTTTTAAAATACTTTAATATAATACAAGTGAAACAATATTGGACCTCATGGTAATTTTATAATTATAAAATCTAACCTGTATAAAATGTATTCAAGAAGCCTCTATAGGGTGTAATTTGTATGGGTTAAAAAAGGGGTCATACTCTTTTATAAAATAGTGTTTTTTTAAAAAAAATAGCTGTATAATTTCTGCTTTATTAAATAAGGCTTCGTAGTCTTTATAAAATCTCTACTATATTAAATAAGGGTTGCAAAATAAACTTCGTTCCCCATTTCACGATATTATGCACTGGTCTCAGCTCTGCTATTTTAAATAGGGGTTGGAAAAAGGTGCCGTAGTCTTTTATAAAATAGGGAATAGACCGTAGCTCTGCTATGTTAAATAGAGAATAAATTGTAGCCTTGTGCACAATGTGTGGTTAAATTTCTGCTATGTTAAATAGGGGTCGTAGCCTTGTGCACTATGTTGGGGTGTCTTAGCCTTGCATAGTGTAATTTCTGCTATGTTAATTATGGGGGAGTGCCATTGAAAAATATGTTCATTATGCAATCTTAAATAGGGGTTGAAAATAGGGTCATACTATTTTACCAAAGAAAATACTAATACTTTTTTACAATTAAAAATAAGGGTCATAAAAGAGAATAAAAAGTACCCAAATCTAGTTCCAAAAGGTAACCAAATTTGGTTCCAAAACTCGTGACACCAGGTATCGTACAGCCCTGGAAAATTGACTCCTGGCTATCAGCAAGCCCTGGAAAAAGGGGCATTTTTTAAGAAAGTGCGGTCAAGTGCCGCACTCCTACTCCCGTTGCAGCTGATATTGTTGGGCCTGTGAATAATTTTCTACATGCCATATTTTCACAAGTCGATGTTTACTTGAATGATAAAATCATTTCGTCTTCGAATGGAGCCTATCCCTACCGTTCCTATTTTGAAACAAGTCTCAACTACGGGGAAGATACTACCAATACTCATTTGAAAACGGGTTTATGGTATAAGGATACGGCGGGACAGTTTAATAAGGTAACGAATGCCAATGTTGGATTTCAAAAACGTAGTGCAATGATTGCAGGTAGTGCCTCTATTGAAATGTTATGTCGTGTTTACACTGATATTACAACCCTTAATCTTATTCTTCCCAATAAAGTTAACATGGGACTCAAACTCAGTCGTAGTAAAGATGCATTCTGTCTTATGGCAGCACAACAATCTGATTTCAAAGTTGATTTGGAGGAATTCATATTGTACGCACGTCGTATGGAAATATCTGCTGATGTGTCTCTTCAATTAAATTGATATATGCTTCAGGATACTGCAAAACTTCCATTGACACGTGTTCATACCATTCCTCAAAATGTATCTACTTTCAATTTGGACAATTTATTTTTAGGAAAAGTACCTAAAGGTCTTGTTATTGGTTTTGTTTCAAATACTGCATTTAATGGACAATACAATGAAAATCCTTTCCAATTTCAACATTTTAATTTCAACAAACTTCAAGCGCAGGTTGGTTCTAAATTTTATCCACTCACTCCCTTGACTTCTAATTTTGCAAACAATTTGTTTATTCCATGTTATCATACTTTGATTTCTGGGACTGGTATATTTCATCAAAACGCAGGGCATACCATTTCACCTGAACAATATTCTAGTGGCGTTAAATACCATAAATTTTATGTCGTTATTATTATTTAAGTTAAGTGGCACTCTGTCTCAGTACATGTATATAAGGTGAAAGTAAGTTCCTGTTCACATCAGTGTAATAACAACAGTATGAGGGTAATCATCCACATTTTAGCGTTTGATCAAGCTGGTGACGATGACCTTATCGTCAAGGTGTTGACCGTTGTCAATCCTGATCTCAATACTGTACATACTTGGATTTTAACCAACCCTTTAATAGTGAAGACTTGCCACTAACACTTCAATTGGACAACGAGTACCTGTCCACAAACATCTATAGATTACAATGGTCAGAAGGCGACGTAGCATACAACAATTTGCAGCAAATCCTTGATGTTCTGCACGTCCATGGTCGCCGCAGGCAACAGTTTTTGGAACAACTGGGGCGATGTGTGTTAAATCTAGAACATTTGAACTGTCCGAAATCAACTAAATTACTTTTTTCTGCAAGTCATTGTGGTCATTACCAACATCAGTTCCATACGTTCCGATGTGCATTTTATGAAGCACAATGTTATAGTAAATTTCTCACCTATCATTATTTGTCACGACATTTAATGCATTTGTCAACACAATGTTGAAAGCAAACAAAAAATTTTAATCTTTTTTTAAAATATTTATCGTATGTAATCTCATTATTTTTATTAAGGAAAAATTGTATAATCCATGTAGTAGAGTAGTTTAGATGTAATAAAAAACTTTTACCTCTCAATCGTTTGAATTTCATTTCATAAAATAAAAATATACATTCTGGTAGAATAGATTTATTATCTTTCTAAGTTACAATTTCATTGTGGATATTCCGTCGACGACTTCTAATGTTTGAAGTTTTAGCCAGTATTGTAACTGTATGCAATTCCGCAAAGCACATGCATACTCTTTCACCGGTTCATGATACGTCCTTTTAAAATGTTGACTTTGAAATTCAGTGTGTGTAAGGCAGGACCTCCTTGGTCTTCTAAATTTACAAAATTTTTCAGTTCAAATACTTTTTGCAATAACACCATCTTTTAATGACCCTTACAATAAAAGATGCATCCCATATCACATAATTTGCAACATAATATGGCGAATGTGGGATACAGTATATCCATTCGACGTATTCCACTCAAACCCATGCAAATGATGTGTGAGCCAATCCACTTGTGTTTCATATGCAGCAGCTAAATCACAACGCTCGCAAGGTAATTTCAGAAGCCTATGAAATAACAAGGTGGTATCACATGTAACAAAACAGTATACATTGTCTGACAATGTATCCTTATGGGAAATCTTAAACCCTTGAAAGTCAATGATGTACTGTCTGGAACTAAGTACGCGTCAACTAATAAGAGTTTAGTTTTGTTTCACAATTACAGGTATCACTTGTACAATGCATTCAGGGTCTCCAATAAATTGACAAATAACATTAAACAAGGTACTTTTCAAAATATGTGAATGACTCTGCTGTACAAAAAGTTGATAATAGTCTTTGAAAAGTTCTGGATCGTTCAATTGACTTTGAATATAGTTTGAAATGACAGAACCTGTATTCCAAACGTACATGCAATTATGAGGTTGATGTAAATTACACTCAGTGCATTCAATAGGATTATTTTGTAAATAAGTACTTACGGTGTTTAACACGCACTTGTCCAAAATACATTCACCAATACAGTATGTACACTGAGCCATAATCACCACAAGCCACTAAATAAAACACAGTTCCACAAAATAATTTTGTACACAATTCCAGTAAATATAATGTCCACTACACAGTTCCAGTAAATACATAGTTCCAGATACTGTCCAATGCCAGTTCCAGATACCACACAATGTCCGATACTCAGTTCCAGTAAATATTATTGTCCACTACACAGTTCAATGTCACTTCACAAACACTGTCTCTTAGCAAAGTTTATGTGCAGTACGGTCCTTTTCTGCAAACATGTTCAGTAATTTCCACAACATTGCTTTCATGAGGCGTTGAATTCCCCAATCCATCCTCTCTTTTAAGTCAGCATTGGCATTAGGATGCGTTTTCATGTAGATTTTAAATAACGCATGAATGGTTTCTGGTTGGCGCAAAGTATTGCCGGTTCGAGCCTCTAACTTGGGATAAACTTCTTCGGGAAACACGTCTGGATATATAAAACGAAGTCAAATGTCCGTGACATTCATGGTCCTCACATTTAGGTGAGTTTTCAAAGCACCTCTTGCACAAAATACTATCTATCGGTTTCCAAGCCTCGATGGTGGACCAAATACAACCTTCGTCCACCCAACGTGCAGTACATCTGCATGCGGTAGCTTTGGTAGGGTTCATGATCAACGATGTTAACAATATCAAATACTGTAACGCAATGCTCTATATATCTACACAAACAACATATATACACTTGTTTTCTCCCCACTACCATCGGCGCAAACACTCTCTGTGCAAGTCTCCCTTTGTTTCTCTTTTTTTTTATCAAAACAAATTAATTACTAAATATATTTTATAATGCATTCATTTTGTAGTACAAAAAAGCAAAGCACCTCAAGTTTTCATTAATTTTCTACCACCAATCATACATTACCAGTAGCATCTTTAAACGTATTCATAAAAATTATACTTCAATACAGGTCTATGCATATACATAGTTTTCTACAATTTACCAGTGCTTTCAAAAGCCTCATCAAAATTATATTTTATTACGCAAAATCAGTGTTTCTATTTTTCTCAGTCAAACATCATTAAACAATATTACTACCAATACAATGTTCCTAGATCTTCTCAAAACAAATTAACTTCTTTGAGCCTACAGGCATCCGGAGTACATTTTTGGGTATCAAAAACGATTGAGGTCCCACTATTAATTTTTTCTATGTTTCATCAACGAAGAAGGGAAAGAGATGCCTTGTGGCTATCCGGTATACGTTTCGTAAGGCACTGCTAGAGTTTAGGGGAGGTGACACTTTGATTAATGATAGGGCGTGTTTCAATTTATTTCGCTATACGATAATGGGGCGACAGCAAGGTTTTAATTGATTCAATGTGCAAAGCACTATACGAATCTCGGGCAATACTCCTCAAGAGCTAGTCCTGGGGTCTTATTTATCTTAATACAGAATGCTAATCGAATCGGAAATTGTCTTCTTTTAAAAGGAAATGGAAAGGTAGTGTCATATGGCGATAAATGAAAGCGAGGATGAAGTACACTTTGGCCAACATTAGCCCCAGATTTGATTTGTAGATTTAAGAAGTTATCATACATTTTGTGAAGAATTAAGCCATCATTATCAAGGCCATTCGGTAAGCCTTGTTATACGTTCAAGTTCGTCGATAATATCACAATAAAACCATCTTTTAATTCTACAATATATAGTGGTAAGCAGTTCATGTCCAAACTGTGCAAAAATTCAGTGGGATATTGCAGAACTTCAGTCTCATCTTATGTAATAAAAGAAATTACCCTAAAGTAGGTTCTTGATCTTCCAGAAATCTGATCAAACATTTTTAAATTTTATTTCATTACAATGATAACTTTTACGCGCTAAAACCTAGAGAAACTGGAAATATGTGCTGGTTATGTAATATCTTTTCTGTAAGTGCCAGTGATTCTATTAGTTTCTGAGATGACACATAATGTCAAATCAAGAGATCATCACTTCTCAGAATTCATTTACGGATAAACACTATCACCAACTTATGTTAATATTTTAACAAATTCATATTCTTATGGGATCGCTTGCATTGAGTGACTGGAAAAAGGATTTTGAAACAATTTCAAACATAAATAGCAAAAGTACGCACCCGTTGGGGCGGGGCGAAAAGTTGGCAATAATCATTGGGTCATTCACTTCCACGTGGCGGGCTGATCCCCTTTTATCGTAACCATAATCTCCGGGTGTCTGCGCTCCCATGGTGCAAATATGCTGCATCTGTTACTACCACCACCACTATCCCTACTCCTACAACAACTACTACTACGACCACCAATACTACTACTACTACTACGCCAAATACTACTATAATGATTTAAAACATTAAATCTACATAATTTTATTTACAACAATCTACATTTAAATTTAAGAATTTATTGCCCGCCCGTTGGTGCGGGTGAATAAAATACGTTGGCAACAGTCATTGGGACTGTAACCAATACTCGCTTCCCCGTAGCGGACTGCGCCCTAAACTTGGGGAGAGGGGCGTTTGGGACTGCACCCACTTTATCGTAACCAGACTCTCCGGGAGGCTGCACCCTCCATGATAAAGATCTATCTTCATACTAGCCGGGGGCTGCGACCCTATAGAGGAGTTTTGCCATATTTATTGTAACCTACTCGTGATGGTACGCCTTCATACCAAATTTCATTTCTCGAATTTCAGTGGTTTGGAAAATGCATTTTTGGGCGGCCATTTTGGATTAAGATGGTGACTTTTTTCATACATTATAGTGACCCACTCGTGATGATGCACCCTCATACCAAATTTCTTTTCTCTAATTTCAATGGCTTTGAAAATGCGTTTTTGGGCGGCCGTTTTGGATTAAGATGGCGACTTTTATAACGTTTTCTTGTATTATCGTGACCCACTCGTGATGGTACACCTTCATACCAAATTTCGTTTCTTTAGTTTCAGTGGTTTGGAAAATGCGTTTCTGGGCGACCATTTTGAATTAACACTTCTTCTTCAGTAGATACTTATCAGAGAGGAATGCGGTTTATTGATCGCTCATCTACGTGTTATGCCGGATATTTAAAAAAAAAGGAATGATCAAAATCGGGCCAGCAGAACGGTCGGACAAACTGAACAAATATGTGAGAAATATTATAAATATTCCGCATAAGGAATACATAGGGGAGAACATTCAAACACTTCTCCTTCAGTTGAGACTTGAGAGGAATGCGGTTTATTGATGATGCATGTGCGTGTTAAGCCGGATATTTAGAAAAAAAATGATCAAAATCTGTCTAGTAGAACGGACGGACGGACTGGACAAAATTTGTGAGAAATATAAAAAATATTCCGCATAAGGAATACATAGGGGAGAACACTCAAGCACTTCTCCTTCAGTTCAGACTTGACAGAGAGAAATGCGGTATAGTGATGGCTCATCAAAATAGTCAAGCCGAATATTTTGAAAAAGGAATTATCAAAATCGGTCCAGTAGAACGGCTGGACAAAGGGAGAAAACTCAAACACTTCTGTTTCAGTTGAGTCTTGACGGAGAAGAATGCTTTTTATTGATGACTCATCTACGTGTTAAACCGAATATTTAAAAAGAAAAGAATGATCAAAATCTGTCTAGTAGAACGGCCGGACGGACTGGACAAAATTTGTGAGAAATATGATAAATATTCTTCATAATTAATACATAGCGGAGAACTTTCAAACACTTCTCCTTCACTTGAATCTTGACGGAGAGGAATGTGGTTTATTGATGGCTCATCTACGTGTTAAGCCGGATATTTTAAGAAAGAATGATTAAAATCGGTCCAGTAGAAAGGCCGGACGGACTGGACAGAGCTTTAGTATTTTTTCTAAATATCGTATAGATCGTATAGATATGTCAATACCCAATAAAAGTAACTTATATAACAACGACCATGTTCCAACCATGATGCATATCCTTTATATCCTTGAACTGGAAAGTATTTGGTAGTATATCTCTATATACTACCAAAATCATTATTTTCTAACCACAGAACCACGTCGAGGCCCCCAGGGCCGGGTTTACCACTAGGCTCGGGCCTAGGGCAAAACTTTAACTGGGGCGCACTTTAAACGGAAAAATTACAAATTCCTATTTAAAACGTGAAAAGAAAAATTATTTAACAAAACACATAAGGGGGAGCGCCAAACCGTTACATTTTACCTCACTGATCCCTCTTACATAACTGACTTGAGGCAATTTAAAGTTTAGTAATATAAACAAGCATTATATTAGGAATATAATTTATTACTGTTTTTGTCTTTGTACACACCAATAATCATTTAATTCAATGGTACACATATACACTAAATTGAAAGCGTGGAATTCCGCTCGAGTTGAGTGTAATATAGGGGAGAGCGGAGATGGTTGAAACAATTTTTATATTTGTCAACATAACGTCTGTAATTTTTATCACAAATTGACCAAAATTAGACAAAATTAAAGTATGGAATCGTACCTCATAATATACATTGTTTTACATTACAAAACAATGTATGATTTTCTTCAAGTCTATGCGTGTTAGAAGCACATAGTGGGGTTGATTGATTGAAATGTGAGGCATTATAGATACTCAGAAATAATAGCATTCAAAAAGTATGGTATAGTTCGTTATAAGTTTGGAAACAGGATGTTAAGAAATATTTTGACAAATAAAAATTGTAATAATGAAAAGTACGTGCTACATAGGACATCTGTAACTTATTTCAAATCTTTAATGTATTGAAAGAAAGTTTTGAAATGAAACAATGAAGAAATTTTATTGTCTATCAAGATAGTACATTTTTCACAGTTGTGAATTGGATGGAAAATATATTTGCATACAAAACATGCAATTGAAATTGTTTAACATTTCACGAGAAGACGATTCACGATAATATATGATGATTAAATAATTTAGGGGTAACACATAAAATAAGTATCGTTCCTAATCATTATCAGAATTACAGTTTTGGCATAGGAAATGAACTGTCCCATCAGAGCAAATTTTGTTAGCTCGAAAGTAGCATGATATACATTTTACCCACTTTCCTGATTTTACCGACTACTGCATACCAGAATATAAGTGTCGCAACCAGCCCCTAACTACTCGCTATGATGAAAAACGTAACAAATAATAGACACATGAATTTGATAAATCGGAATGTAAATAATCCACAACATGTACGATACTCCAAATTACATGCTGAATACTATTTACATTTCCGTGTCTTGTAGTTCTAGAACTATGAAAGAATAAAATAGTATTTAAAAATTTACATCCTTCGAAAACAAATTTTTAAATTTAACATGGGCCGATCAATATAACGTTCAACATAACTTTTACCACATGAAGACAATTGGACAGTAACGCTTCTACACTAGGAAACAGAATTGCTAGCCACATTTGTTTACTATATTTAGCTACTGTTTCAACCAGCTCCAGTCTCCTTACACATAGAAAGTAAATATGGAGAACTTCAATAAAAGTAATCACAAAAGAGAGAACAATTATTTTAAGAGACACTGCCATTTTCCAATATGTTTATCTAAACCATTAACCAACAAATATCCTTAAAAATTATTATTCCCTAGACAAATTATCCTTTCAAAGAGGTGACGCATAAAACTGGAATAGTGAAAATTCCCCTGATCTTCTTTCACAAATGTAAGTCTGCGTATATATGAAGCGTACGGTTGTGCTGGTTCTTTTCAAGACTCACGTGGTTTTAATTTCCAGATGGCATTATACCTTCCAAAAGGCTTTGATATATAAAATGGCAATAAATGGACGTTTAGCTTCATTTTTTAGAACTCTAGTCCCAATTGACAGTAAATGAAGAAAATCGATGCAGGTCTCAACAGGATGGAACGACTAGTTCGCTTTTCATTCCTCACTGAACCGTATCGATCAAGCCGCCGTCCTCAGCGGGTGGTAGATCAAGCATTCAAAGAAATGGACAATAAGCAAAGGATAGTACCCGCGTTTACAGGACTCTTCATGTGACTGTTACCTGTGGGAACATCTAATTAAAAGTGTACGAAAATATCCCAAAAACAATAGATGAACTGAAGCAGAACATACGTGGAAGCATCATAATATTTTTGCACAAGTTCAGTTTGGATGTGATTTCACGTGTAAAAAAAAATCCTAGAGGTATGAGATCATTCCCAACATATCTAATCAATTTTCATATAGATTTTGAATAAAATACAAGTCTAGAATCCCACATACCTAGTGAGTTTTGACGGAGTGTATTTTTTCAAATTCTATTTTGTATTATAAATAACGTTTGTTTCTCAAATATGTAGATTTGTACTTAACCAGTACTAATGATATTATTGTCACATTACGTATCAATAATTCCGGGACAGGCGTAAGTCACATTGCTGTTATTGACCATAAAATTAATTTTAACTTACTTATCAATAATATTAAGATCAAATCGTTTTCTCTTTTCGTTTCAGAATGGCTCAGAAGAACGCAAACCTTACTATAATTGATGATGATGGTAAAAATAGTACGACAAATATTTTGGATATATGTTGGCATGGATTAACATTTATTTCTAAATGCATTGGGCAATTTGTTTTAGGCTCTATTGCCATTTTATTTGTAGGGAATCCGTATACCTGCTACAGAATCATCAAACACGTAATGTATTATCTTCTTGGTTTTCCAGGCAGCTACCCTCTGCCGCCAGATTTTTTATCATTATTAGTGCCACGTGATAACTCATACTCACACCCTTTTTAAAATAAGTAAAATTGTGAATATGTGTATTTTGTACAAAACTGAATTTTTATTTGTTTTATTTTGAGATTATCAAACAAGTATTTATAAACATGACTTTAAGCACAATTAGTGTAATGTTCAAAAGAAATAAAATTATGTATACATATTTTGTAGAAAAAATGAATTTTTGTTTATTTTCCTGTGCATTGACATTACTGAGCTAGTGCTTACGAACATTATTTTAATTACAATTCTTATAAAATTCAAAGGAGACTCCCATAGTGTAATTTGTAACTTCACTTTAAAAAGATTATTATTATGACATTAGCAATAGCAATAATAATAATAATAATAATAATAATAATAATAACAACAACAGTAATAATAATAATAATAATAATAATAATAATAATAATAATAATAATAATAATAATAATAGTAGTAGTAGTAGTAGTAGTAGTAGTAGTAGTAGTAGTAGTAGTAGTAGTAGTAGTAGTAGTAGTAGTAGTAGACGAAGAAAAATAACAGGAAATTTGCAATCTACTTTTATGTGGGCCCCACGGTATTCTGCGTGGACAACCTGTACGATCCAGATGGAAAAATGTACGATAATTTATGTTTCAATGCGATGCACGATTTTAATATGTACGATCTGCTCCAAACATACGATAACTTGAGTACCATTTGAAAACATTAAATTAATGCTTCTTTTACTGTCTAGAAGGGAGTATGGGAGTCTAGAAGGGGATTCGATAGAGATAGTTTTTTTAGAGCATCTCAGCACCCCAGAGCTGCAAGCGAACGACAAATAATACTACCCCGCAACCACAACTGCGCATAAAGAGACAGAAAACAAATCTTCTCTCCTTACCCCTTATTTTTCAAGAAAAATAAAGGTTTCCACGCTAGTAAAACGATTCGATAAGCACATCAAAACATATATTTGGTATTGAAACAAACTGTGAAACGTGTTGAGTCATTTTCTTTTCATTTCATTTCAAACAATGCATGCTTATATTCCACTGCTGAAATAAGTGCTAGTTTTCTTTTCCACACATTTTTTTTTCTCAGTGCATCGACGTGAGAGAAATTTACGTAGAAAATGTATATATTTTCTAGTCTTTTTTGGAACTTGGTGACTACTAGACTCTTGAACATTACGGAGAATGTTAAATTATATGGTCTTTTTACATACATTTTGTTCTTATTATTCTGGATAAAATTAATGACGTTAAATAGTTAAATATATGACGGCATATATATTAACAGTAGTAATGAAGCGAGACCATTCATTACGTAAACTTTGGTAAACTTTATTTTTATATGGATCAGTCTAGTAACTTTGGACTTCGGCCCGTCACGATTTGCCTTTAGCTGTTAAAATTCACACCCATGCCCCTGCCGGGACTCGAACCCGGGACCTTCGAGCCGATGGCCTACCGCCGCAGACCGCTCGGTCACCCGGCCGGCCATTCATTACGTGTCATGTTAAAAGCTCATGTGCCATAGACAAAATCACAGTACAAGACTGTTACGAATGTGGTGCTGTTAGATATTAATCTGATCAAACAAAGGAAAGAGTCCGGGAAAAAGGAGAAAAAGTCTGTCATGGACAGCATGGTTGTTCTTATGTGTAGTATCACCAAGTAGATGGCGAAAGTAGATAGCCTGGTCTCTTGGAGTGGAAGCTGCTCTGAGCCGAAAAGTGGACTATATGAAAGGTGAAGACATAAAATTTGAAGCCTTTTAAACGTGAACATGGAGGCAAGTGAAAGAATCAGGTAGACGGAGAAGATACGTAACGAAAAGTGCGGGGGAGACGAACAATTCTGGAGACAATACGAATAAGAAAAATATACTGATTATGGCATTGTTTTTGCACACATGGTATACTTAAGGATGCAATTGAATGTGTAGTTGGAAGAGAGGAAGAAGAAGCCGGATGTAGCTTCTTAACAGTAGTAAGGAAGATCAATCTCACGCAAAGGTTAAAAGGAATGCGCAATGTAGAACTTCTCTTCTCAAGGCAGTTTTGGCAGAACACTAGTTACAATTAAAGCAATTCGTTATTTATTAGATTTACTAGGAAAATATGTTCTAGGCCTATGGATTTTTAGTTGACTGAAAGCAAAAATTGTATAGAAATAAGTACATGATAATATAAAAAGATTTTAAGAAACTATGAATCACGAAATTGGTGAACTTTAACAGGCATCTTACGGGATTTTGCCGAGCCTAGAAAGAATGCCTTTACTTATGGTCCATTTAATACTTGATCTTGAACAAAATGAGACCATAAAATGCTGTTGATCAATAGGCCCTCACCACCCAAGGCCTACTTTTCTCTGGAAGAAGAAATCTCACCCTTTGGAGATGTCTCACCCTTCCCGCTATTACCTCCAATGCAATATCATCTAACTTGTTAGGTGTAGCCTGCTGCATTTGTTGGGAAAACATCTTGAATTGTCGTGAACAGGGGACCCATGACCTCTCCTGATGTGCTGAGGGATAGGACATCAAGATGGCTGGAGAAAACTCACTGACAATTCAAAACGTCCGTTCGGAACCAACGTTTCTTAGCAACATTTCATTGTCTTAAAAATATTGTTGATAGAACAAAAAATCATTGTAAAACAAATCATTAACAATAACAATTAATTAACATTGCAAGCTTTATTTTCTCCAATAGTATTTTATTACTCTCGATCTTTTTGAATATTTTCTTGTAGGGAAACGCACACACTAAAGAAGTTGTTGGAATGAAAGAAATGGAACAAACTTCCTATTTCTTTTTTTTTAACTAATCTTATCTGCTTTTCCATTCAACACTCAAGTAGGCAACCATTCAAGAAACTGAAGGGGAATCGCTACACAGCAAAGAAGATTTCAGATCTGACAAAAAGATGTACAAAATGTTTTAAATAGAATTTCGTCTGGAATCATTCAGAGACGTGGACGATGAGGAAAAAAGAAGAAAGGAAAATTCCTAGCAAGTTTTAGATTGTAACTGTATAGAAGAATGAAGATTAATTGAAAGGAGAGGATAAGTAATAAGGAAAGATTGGGGAAGATGGAAGAGAAGAGAAGCCTTATAACAACCATAGGAAAAATGAACACAAGTTGGATTTACAACATCCTAAGAAGGAACTGTCCGAAAAGTTTTAATTTGAAATTTATTTATAGCCTTTAGGCATCTAAGGCTCAGACAGGGATAAAGAAGAGGAAATTATTCGGGAAGGTGTCGGTCAGAGCCCAAGTTGAAAGTACCATCACGACAAATGACTGAGGATGGTTGGGATGGTCGGCCGCTGGGATTGAACCTACGACCTCCCGAATGCTAAGTCAACGCTCTACCACTGAGCCACGGCAGTTCGGTGAATGGTTTTAAAGGGCACGATTGAAGTAAAAGAGGAAGAGGGGAATGGTGGTGATAAATTGACAAATTCAGCAGGTGGTTACAAAATGCGATCCCCTGCGTTCCCCCTCATTTCCAGCACTGGCTCACAGTGCTCATGGTTGCAGAATACCCATTAAACTATTCCACATAATACACTTTTTGTTTTGTTTCTTGCTTATACCTCTTCGATGTGTGGGATGCGAGGAGCATACTACTTGTTTCACGCTCTTTTAGCTAGTGGACCATCGATTCACGCGGTATTGCGCTCGTGCCAAATTATCATCTCGTAACTATGCCTGTTTAGGGAATCTCAAACATAAATTAGAGTAACATTCTATTTCCATTGGTGTAGCTGCGACGAGATAAGCGCTGAAAAACTTCATCTTCCATGAGTGCAATTCACAATAGACATTTCTGTACAATACCCTGCTGATGAAAGTTCGTAAATCTAGAAAAAGTTTATGACTATTGTTCTCATCCTGATCCAGAGAATTTCCTGAAGTGCGAGAACCTTCAGTGCTTTTGATTTCGTAAACGACAACTATAAAATCACGAATGAAAATTTTGAGGCTTCATTAAGACGTGGGCCAGAGAAGAGAAATGTAAAAAAATTTCCGTTTGAAAGTCCTGAGTTAATCTAAATACAGAAATTCCTCAATTTGTGTTATTTCTTTGTTTTAATCCAAAAATTTGCAGCGGTTTTTATTATCTCTTTATCTCGTCATCTGCAATATTGACCCATCTCTGCTAATATATTATCTGATCATCTGCGTACTTGATGGTCCTCATTCGTGTTCCATTTACTAACACTGTATGTGCCTTCCACACAGTTTTTTTTTACCAACCTATCAACATATACATTACAAAATGCAGGAGGGCGGGGGCTGAAAATCCTGGGTCTTGTTTCGAAGTTCACCCCTTCTGTTTCCTCCAGCGTTCTTCTATGTATACAGTCTCTGTTTATGATTCTTGAACTAGGTATTAGCTTCCCACAGATCTAATGCCCAACAATGCAGTCTCGCGATGGTGTATTGCCAATTTTAGTACGGAAAGCAGTACCATCAGGAAAGTTTATTCCTTATGTCGCCCAAAGTTTCATATACTTAGTAATATCTTTATGTTCTAGGTGATATGTGATATATTTAAACTCTTCATAATACCACAAAAATGCGCTCTCCCTAAACAGATAGGTCTACAAAAAATAAGTGTTCCATCCAAAATAGTTCAGTATCAGTTGAATAGGAATTATTGAAATACTTCCACATTGAGTTGCACAATACACTTAAATTGCAGCAGGGCACTGTCACATTATGTCTTATTTTTTAAAATTTCCCAACAAATTTCTATCATCATATTCTTATCAAAATAAGAACAACAATATTTACCAGATATTATAAATTGTTTTCGTTAAATCCCGACCTTTTTTTAACAACTCTCCCTCCAACACAATGTTAGAGGAAGATCCGCCAAGTTGTTACCGAGTCACGTAAACAAACTTATTTTTTAATAGATCTTGCATACTCATTATTGACGTAGCTACCAACAATGGAGAGCTTTCCTATATCGGTCATATTTAGAGTTTCATCCGCTAATACAGAAAAACATATGCATATTTAGGCAACAAATTTCTTAATTGAAACTTGATTGCAGATTTCAATCATTTGATTTTAATGGTTTGACTCTCCTTATAGCCGAACGCGGTAGTCGTATAATCTGAGAAATAAGATCAGCGTCTTCAACGTCGCGGGTTTGAATCGATTTTAACAAGCATTGCACTCATACAAAATAAAGTTTACCAAAAGTTCATCTTCTCCTTGACCTTATGACCTGAAACATCATATGAGATCTTACATTGTTCTGTATCTTAGAAAGCGCCAAACTTTCTTAGTTTTGCGAAAATTCTATTTTGCATTCATATCTATTGTAACTCTGTTTCATTCATATCTAATGTCTGTTGAAGTTATTTCTTCTCTACGTACAAAATAACTGCTTCAACCATAGGTGCGAAAGGTTTCATATTTAAAATTTTCTCCGATCTACCCTCGTTGACACTATCAGTAACAGGCATTGCCATATTATTCACTACTCTCTTTAAATCGCCTATTTTTACCGGCGCTGTGGATATGATAGTATTTCAAAAATCTACGTTCAACGCCAAGCCGATATAAGTAAATCTCCATTTAACGCATCACTTCCGCCTCACGGCTGCAACAAATTTGATTAGCGCCACTACTCCCCTCTAGCGGCAATTTTTAAACTATCTAATTATTACCGCCATCTATCGATATTATTATTAATTACTAGCACTATTAATTCCATCTAGCGGTTATATTTTGAAACTATTTAATTATTATCGCCATCTAGCGCTACTACTCCCCTCTAGCGGTTATATTTTGAAACCATTTAATTATTATCGCCATCTACTGCTGTAACTATTAACTATCTGCATCATCATTAAGCAGCTGCTTTGCATCAGATGAATACCGTAATGGTATATTGAAGATGAGACATGCTCGTGAAAATTTGTTGCTGCCACTATGAACTTTTTTATTGCTGTAAAAAAAGCTGGAGTTTTAAATATCAAATTGTGTTGCTAGTTTTCTCTCTTGTTGTAAATCCATATTTTGTATGAATTTGCCCAGTCTTTCCGTGATATTTCGTTGCGTGCACACGAGCGGAAGTTTCTCTCAATGTGAATGGCATGTGAAAATCATATTATGTGTGAGTGTATTAAAAGATTGTCAGTTGTATATTTTTGATCTCTCTCTCCTTTTTCGTATCTGTGATATCCATGAAAGAGTGAATTACGGTCTACATGCAAAGTAATAACATTCTCTCCTGAAAACATGTTCACTAAAATTGTTCTATCACTCTTTCGTTTTTCACCTCGTAGATATATGAAGTTTGAGCTATAAGAATTACTGTACAATAAGTTTTATCGGGGACCGTTTCTTCAAAATCCATTATAATTTTAATATTGGTTCTTTCGTTAATAACAACTTGTTTGCGTTTACTTGTATTAATGACATACATTGGACGATTCTCTATAAACTCCTTTGGGGAATAAAACATGTCAGTATTTTTCTATGTTACACGTTTAAAAGCAGTGTAACTATCGTACATTTTAAGATAATCTGCTTTCGTAATATCCAGGTTTAAATTCTCACGAGGAAAGATTTCGTTACGAGCGTTTTTTAAATAAATATTCTTAATCTTGCATGTATCAAACTTACTAGCGTCTTTCTCCTGAGTATTATCATCACGATTAGTTTGGAAAAGAACTATTACAAAATCAGGCATATCGAACTGCAGTGAGTTAAACTGTGTTGTTACATCAAATTCGAAATAAGAACCTGAAACATGTCGTTGAACACTTTGATACGTGAGAAATTCAATTGGTATTTGAGGTTGTCGAAGTATATCGGATTTTAATTTCATTGAATAATTTTTCTCGTATTCGACAATTGGCATTCTCAGCTCCATTGAAGTAATCACTAATTTAGCAGGTTGAGCTAATGTGGCATCATCTAGAGTACCATCTGCTTTCTTTGTTTTCCAGCGAAAAAATAAAACATCATTATTTGCACTTCTTTTAAATGTTATTCGAAGCCCGCTCTTCCACATAATTTCCTTATAGTCACTAAAGAAACCAAACAGCAATCGCAGTGGAAACAACACTGTATTCTCTTTCCGTGGAAGTTTTGCATCAGTTAATAATCCACCTGACTTAAAATATTCGAGCTCGGGCTTTGATAATCGACACGAGGCAATAGCAGTTGAAGTAATTCCCGGATAATCTATTCTATCAATAACAGTACCATGTTTGCGTACCTCTACCTGCGAAAACAAGTATGGAACAAAATTATCAATTAATTTAATATTTGACCCTGCAGTAAAAGTTCCTCCAGCATCTCTTCCAATAACTTCATATTTGATGTATAAATCACCGTAGTGTGGGTGCACAAACCCATCGCCAGAAGTAATGTCAAATTCTAAATCTTTGTTTGCTTCATTCAAGTTATTAAATGTACGACGATTCAGTGGGAAAGATTGATACTCATAGCTTTCAATAAATTCCATCTTTAAAAAGACTATATTATATTCAACTTTGTTTCTTTTCGCTATCATTCTTGCTATAAAAAATCATTTTAAGAATCATCATTTTTAATCATGAGAATTACGTTTGTTATTGCGCCACCAAAACTAACTGGTTCATGGAATTCATTACTAACACTTATTTCAATGGAACGTAAATGGCTATCTTGTATGGGAAAAAATAATGGGTATTGAGGCTCATAAGCAATTGGTTCTAAAAATTCTGTTAATGGTTTAAATGTTGCTATAATATTAGTTTCCTTGTGCTTATACTCCCCATCTGCTATAATCATACCTCTTGCCAAATTACAGTGTATATTAAATGTTTCAATACTTAAGAACTTTGGAAGAAATTGACCTATGTGAGTTTCCTCTGGCTTAAGTTCACTATTATTCTTAAAACCTAATAACTTACCAACAGTTCCTACATTAAAATTTTCTGCGAACTTCCATTCGATGAGTTACATGATTTTCATTTAGAAGCACTTCTTTAGGTAGTTTTGTTTCCAATGTTGATGCATTATACTGACCCGGTGGTATATTATGTCTCTCTCCTTTATGGAAGTAAGTATTGCTACTTTTTGTTACATTTGGTATTAAGTACATACTATAAAATCCAATTAGTGCAATTTTCAAATTGTAATTTTGATTGTCAATTTCATTATGAAGATTCAGCCGAAGCTTTGGTGTAGTCCCCGATAAGTGCAACACAATCATTTGTTTAATAAAAGACTATGTAATATACTATTTTTATGCATGATTCATTAAGTAATCAAGTTTCAGTCTTTCAATAGCTTGATGAAAATTGTTTCCATCAGATAAGAATTTTAATAGTTTAATACATAAATGACCACAAATCACGTCGTCAAAATGCTGTATTCGATCATTATTATATTCAATTATAGTGTTATTAGGATTTAAATACTCAATCAAAGACTTGGGAGGTACTCCGCCAAATGAATCGAATATGCAAGCTTTATTATTTTCATACCAATAACAAATCCAGTGAGTTCCTGTATTAATTGATCGATCCAAGTTAATAACTGCGCATTCTTGTTTTAACGGCGGAGTAGAAGGAAGATTATCCGACATGTACACACCTCTAAAGTGTTTAATATTCAATTCTTTAGCTATACGTTCGAGATCATAATTGGTGAGCGCTTTTTTTTACTCTATTTAAGTCCTTCAGAAGCTTTTTCTTTCTTTGTGTAAGTCCTTTACCTTTAGTCAGACTTGATGATTCCATAACTTCATTATGACGCTTCTGTTCTTCTAGTTCCTGTTTATTTTACTTCGCATCGATTACCGTCTTAGCTATAGCCGCTGAACCACCTGCAAGACTACCAACCGCTCCCAATGCAGCGAGTATTGCAGGAATTGTAAAAATGAAACCACCTGTTTTCGGTTGATTACGTAGTTTCTTTAACTGCGCTAAACTTAATGTTAGAGCCATATTATGACCCTTTTTTAAGCATTTTTGCTTCTTCGCAAGTTGTGCTTTATTTAAAATATTGCTAAAATTTAATGACTTTAATTCTTGTGCTGGAATTTGAAATTTTACACCTTTTGCTTTCATTGTATAAAAAGACTATATTGTATTCATTATTTTGAATTTATTCAACAACTACGGTTCAAGCTTCTATCCAATGTTTAATGCAACAATCTATAAACCCCACCCCATTTTCCGTTTTGTGTTCATTGCCATTGCTACTCCCAATGAAGCAAATTTTTCACTTAAAGCGGAATCTTTGCTAATAACTTTATCAAAAGCTTTAAACTCTAAGTCTTGATCGGCTCTATGTCTATCTGGTAGATCTTTAAAGTTCTTATATGCAATATCATGCTCTCGACATGCTTGATCTAGCCTATTTATACCTCGATCGCCTTTCGCTAATCTTTCATCTAAACGTGTACCAGGACCGCAGAACTCGTAGCCTGG